>JAFVLL020030446.1:0-14994 GCA_021397915.2 Tor tambroides | reverse complement strand
AGAACACACATTAGTCTCACTCACACACACACACCAAGACACACACACTCTCTCACACACACACACACTCTCACACACACTTCCTGCAGCCACAGAACACACATTAGTCTCACTCACACACACGCACACACACACACAGACACACACACACTCACTGAAACACACACAGACACACACACACACACTCACTGAAACACACACAGACACTCACACACACTTCCTGCAGCCACAGAACACACATTAGTCTCACACACATCCAAAATGTTCATGTCTTTCTTTCTTCAGTCGTAAAGATATTATGTTTTTTGAGGAAAACATTTCAGAAATTATCTCCATATAATGGACTTCTATGGTGCCCGCAAGTTTGAACGTCCAAAATGCAGTTTAAATGGCTCTAAACGATCCCAGCCGAGGAAGAAGGGTCTTATCTAGCGAAACGATCAGTTATTTTCTAAAATATTTACTATTTATATACTTTTTAAGCTCAAACGCTCGTCTTGTCTCTCTGTGTTCTCCGGTTCAGGACAGTTAGGGTATGTCGAAAAACTGCCGTCTCATTTTCTCCTCCAACTTCTAAATCATCCTAAATCGTCCTACATCACTGTTTTACCTTTTTTTGTGAAGGGCGTTTGTCCTTCTTTGCATGTTCACTTCGTAAACACTGGGTTGGTGCTTCTGCAGAGATGTAGGAGGATTTTGAAGTTGGAGAAAAAGAGATGAGTTTTTCGACCTACCCTAACTGTTTCCAACGGGACTGCACAGAGTACTCATGTGCATCGCAGAGCTAGACCAGATGAGCGTTTGAGGCTAAAAAGTATATAAATTAAATATTTTTTTAGAAAATAACTGATCGTTTCGCTAGATAAGACCCTTCTTCCTCGGCTGGGATCGTTTAGAGCCGTTTGAAGCTGCATTTAAACTGCATTTTGGACGTTCAAACTCGCGGGGACCATAGAAGTCCACTATATGGAGATAATTTCTGAAATGTTTTCCTCAAAAAACATAATATCTTTACGACCGAAGAAAGAAAGACATGAACATCTTGGATGACAAGGTTGTGAGTACATTATCTGTACATTTTTGTTCTGGAAGTGAACTTCTCCTTTAAGCACATGCAATATTCACACATGCACAGTGATAACAGCCGATCACAGCGCTGCTCAAGCGTACCGTCCAGCTGCGGTTTCTTGGTCAGCAGGGCAGAGGCGTCTCCAGCGCTGACCCTGAAGCTGGCGGGCAGTGTGTCTGCGGAGCTCACGCTCAGTCCACGCACGTCTTTGGGCCGGAACTTCTTCCTCCAGGACGGAGCGCGCCGGAAGCTCTTATCGTCCTCCTGTGGAGAAACAGCTGAAGCACTCAGATGATAGACTGCAGACTGAAGGAGCGGACTGAACTCACCTCCTCGAGTCTCCTCTCTGTTCCTGCGGCCAGCAGACAGCTGTACTCCTGCTCCAGTACTGTCCTCGCCTGCGGACACAGCACTCACATTCATCCAGACCTCTGCTTAAAATAAAAATCTTTTCTAACAATAAAAGTCTTTATCACTTTTTATCCATTTAACACATCCTTGTTGAATTAAAGTATTTATTTCTTTAAAAATCGCAGGTCCCAAAAAATATTAAGCAGCACAACTGTTTCCAATATTGATGATAAATCAGCATATCAGAATGATTTCTGAAGATCATGTGACGCTGGAGACTGGAGTAATGATGCTGAAAATTCAGCTTTGATCATAGAAATAAATACTATTCTAAAGTATCTTAAAATAGAAAACTGTCATTTTAAATTACAATAATATTTCACAAATTTATGTTTTTTCCCTGTATTTTTGATCAAACAGATACAGCCTTGATGAGCAAAAGGAACTTCTTTAAAAAAAAAAACATTACTCATCCCAAACTTTTGAACAGCACTGTATTATTTAACACTTGTTTAACGATTACACTGATACAGTAGATCAAGTAGAAGTTAGTTATCACAGAAGCCTTTCAGTACAGTAAACAAACATAATCCCCAAACAACTGCCAACATCAAACAAAACAATATACTTACTTTTAACTGTTTTTTAATGACTGTATATAATACAATGACACAATCAGTCCAATAACTGCATTCCTTAATAATGTATATGTGTTTATTTATTTGCTGTTGGTCAGTTGAGAATCCGAATCTTCAAAAGAAATTGCCAATGGAAGGGAGTGTTTGTCTTGTTTTATTGTGCTGTTTTCTGTCTCTTCAGATAAAAATGACTAGTGACACCCATGTAATCCTATTTAGAGCAATGAAGATGTGGATCTGGCAACCTGGAGTCTAGTCTGTATCTGGATCAGGTTGATATAACAAATATAAAGCACAAATATAACACGGATTACCTCATTCTGGATGGCAAAACATGAGACTTCCAAACCAGATTAAACCTTTTGAGTATTATGTCCCAGAAGAGACTGGAGTTCAGATGACTGAAGATGACTGTGTCTCACCTGTGTGCACTGTGTAGGGATCTGCAGCAGCAGAGCCAGGGCGTTGTGGTCGAAGGACTCGTCCAGAGCGATGAGCGCTCCATGAACGCCGCTCTCCAGAAGATTCCCTGCGTACTCTTTGAGTCCGATGGCCTGGACCCAGCTGACCACGCGCTCATTCGTCCACACCAGCACATCTGCAGCGGCAGCAGCGTTAGCACACTCGCACCGCAACACAGAGACAGAGACCGACGAGAAACACACTCACTGACCTCTGACCTCCACCTGAGACTCCTCACGCCTGCGCTCCAGCTCTTTCCTATCATAGTTCAGCCGTCTCAAACACATCACGCCGCACTGAAAACTGTTCCTGCAGAGCCAGAGAGACACAGTGAGCACGAGCAGCCCTTAAAATACAGCAGCAGCAGGTAAACAGAGAAACAACAGCATGTTCACACACGCTAATATACACACATATACATACACTAACAGTCAGAAGCTTTCCAACAGTAAGATTTTTCATGTTTTTTAGAGACATCTCTTCTGCTCACCAAGCCTGCATTTATTTGAGCCAAAATACAGCAGAAGCAGTAATATTTTGAAATATTTTTACTATTTAAAATAACAGTTCTCTATTTGAATATATTTTATAATGCAATTTATTCCTGTGATTTCAAAGCTGAATTTTTAGCATCATTTAAATATTTAAAACAGTTGAGTACATTTTTCGATCGGCATTTATCTGAAATAAAAAGCTTCTGTAACATTATACGCTACACCATTCGAAAGCTTGGAGTCATAGAATTTTTTTTTTATTAAATTTTTTGGGAAAGAAATAATGGAAATTAATGCTTTTATTTAGCAAGGATGCTTTAAATTGATCAAAAGTGCTGATAAAGACATTTATAATGTTACAAAAGATTTCTGTTTCAGATAAATGCTGTTCTTCTGAACTTTCTATTCATCAAAGAAACCTGAAAAAATTATACTCAGCTGTTTTCAACATCATAAATGTTTTTGAGCAGCAAATCAGCATATTAGAATGATTTCTGAAGATCATGTGACTGGAGTAATGATGCTGAAAATACAGCTTTGATCACAGAAATAAATTACATTTTAATAGACATTCAAACAGAAAACCATTCTTTTAAATAGTAAAAAACATTTCAAAATTGTACTGTTTTTGCTGTACTTTGGATCAAATAAATGCAGGCTTGGAGACGTCTTTAAAAAACATTAAAAATCTTATTGTTCAAAAACTTTTGACTGCTAGAGTAGTTCAGTGATGAAATCTGCCTCTGTAGAGTCACGAGTCAATGTGATTGCAACTTTAGCTTAAAAAAAAAAATGTTAAGTAAAGAACTACACTACCCACAATCCCATATAGAGATCCGCCAATCAGAGAAGTAACTGTGACAATGGGAACCACTCACTCCCATGAAGCACTGCAGAGGTTATGAGAGTCAGTCTATATTCTAAACATGGTGTTTCATAACTGTCTGTTGATTTGGATTCAATTATAGACTCTCTCACACACATCAAACTCATTCAAAACTACCACAAAACTGATTGATAATGTCAATCATCTGAAACGCCCTAGTTTCATTACCTGTTCAATTTGACAACATAATCTGCCATCTGAGTGACAGCTGTTATGGTAAACAGTGATTGGCTCATAGCAGGCGTTTCACATCTCACACTGCTAATCCTGGGCTTTCTTGGCTCATAACAGTTATTTACCGGTAATGTCGCAACCTCTCAATCTGAGAAATCTGCCAGGAGTGATCTAGCTGTATTTCAGGTTCTGTTCAGACGTGATCTCTGTGTTCAGATGAGGTGTGAATGTGTGAAAGTACTTCATGCACATTAAGCACACGCCTTTAAACAGGTTCGGTTCATGGCTTATAATTCTTAATTTGACATTTTATGACTAGGAAAAACACTTCTGGAACTCAGACTGTGGTCAGTGCTTCTACAGCGCGGCTCATGACTGACCTGTGGAAGCTGTCCACCATTTTCAGCTGACTGCGCAGGTCTTTTTTGGTCAGATGATCCAGCATACGAGCGTCTACCAGTGACTCCATGAAGTAGCTGCGGTACTGAGGTAAACCGAGGCCGGGCAGCCAGTCGTTCCCGATCCACTCGTGGTTCATGTCGCCGTAGGCCAGAGTCTGAGGGTCAACAACACACACATTCAGTCAATTCAAGACCAACATGATGAGATAGAACACTTACCTACAAACTAAATACAACACCACCACCTCAAAATATAACAATATACATGAGTTCACACAGGAGAGTCATTACTGGGATTGATCATGAGCACATTAGAATAGAGAAAGCTCCTCCCGTCTTAAGGTGAAGCCTGTTCCTGTTCTCAGTGATCAGAAACACACAGAGGTCTGAATGAATGCTTTCAGATACAGACCAGCAGATGCTGCCTAACAAGATGAAGAACTGCAGTGAATCTCACAAACCTGTCAAAACCACATCCAGGTCACATCTCAAAAACCTGCTAAACATCTTAACGGGCTGCATTTTCCTAAAACTGAATACTGGTAAAGTATTGGGGAAAGTTACTTTTAAAAGTAATGCATTCCAGCAGGAGTGTCAAACTCCTGCAGAGTTTAGATTCAGCCCTAATTAAACACACCTGATCCTGCTAATCAAGTCCTTCAGGCTTATTTGAAAACGACATGGTTTGAGTGTTGGAGCAGGGCTAGAACTAAACTCTGCAGGGCTGCGGCCTCCAGGAACGGAGTCTGACACTCCTGCGTTACTCCCTGAATAATCAGAATGAGCTTTATTGGTCAAGTATGTTTACACATACGAGGAATTTGTTGTAGTGACAGTTGTAGTGTTGTAGTGACCTAATTGTATTACTTTTTTGGAAAGTAATGCATTATGTTACTTTTTCTCATCTGGGCTGGGCTTGCTTGTTTGTTCGTAATAATAAAAAAGTTCAATTTTTGGCAAATGTAAAAGCTCTTTCAAGCCAAAAGTGAAATGAATCCGCCTCAGGCTGAAGGAAATGTAAATTCACATCTGTAGAGTAGAGGATGCAGGAGAAGAAAGTTCAACACTCTTTAGCAATAAAGAAAAATTATGTTATGTTTAGCTAAAGTAATCTTTGCTTACTAGTATGGCTGAATCGGATCACTGAAGGTCAGCAGCAAAGACATTGGTTAATAAGATGGGATTAGATACATAAAAGATATTTATGTTAATTAATGCAAGTTTGCATCATTTTCTAAATTTGCATTTCATGGTTTTATTGATTTTGAGGAATACTGAATGTGTTTTTGTGCAGTGAGCGGAGTAAATGCATGTTATAACACATTTACACAGCACACACAGTGCTTCTGTACTCCCGATCTCTCTCAACATGGCAACACCAGAGCTGTCAGTCAATACATCAATACATTAGTTGCCTTAAGTAACCTGATTACGTAACTGGCGTTACTTGTAATGCATTACCCCCAACACTGCTGGTAAAGTGAAATGTGACCTGATGTGTTCCTGACAGATTCATGAGGTTCCCATCGAGAGTGTCTGTTCCTGCATGTGTGATAAAAGAGAAAGACAGAGGTTCAAACCTGGGCCCAGCTGCCCTCCTCATCCTCCTGGAGTTAGCAGGTTAGCATGTGGAGCGAGAGATGAGTCAGTAGGAGAAATAAACAGTAAATCAGCACAGACGATTACAGCGAGCAGCGAAGCACAAACACGCAGGCCTTAGCGCTAGCGTTAGCGTGACTGACCGTGGGCGGCGTGGCGGCCAAACTCTCCATCTCCTCATGCGTGAGCCAGACATTTCCAGAAGACTACAGACATCCGTGAGTGAGCAACAAGTGAGGACAGACGAGTGACAGAAGACATTAGGAGAGCAGAAGAATCTGTTATTGAGCTGCAGGAACATTAGTAAAAGCGATCACAAACATCCCATCAGGTGTTAATGTGAGGCATGCGAGAGAGAGAGAGAGAACAGACACGTACTACGGTAAAATCAACAGATTTACCACGCTTCTGCTGTTTACCAACAACAGTCTCAGGCCAGAAACCTGAGGATTTCACATCGAGACGCCTGAAACTTAGTGAGTCACAGATAATCCTTGACAAGGGCTGCATGATTTGGAGAAAAATACTATTTTTTCTTGGCAAAAAAAATTTGATTTAAAATGTGATTACAAAGTTCCAGGTTTGTTGCGGTAGTTTGTAGGGCTGCAAAATTTGGCCATCACATATCAATATGGCTATAAAATTATAGTAATAATAATATAATTTTTTTTAATAATAATTATTATTATTACTACTATTACTAAATAAAACACAAATTACAACACAGAAACAAAATAAGAAATATAAAAAATATTACAAAAATATTCAATGTAAAAATAGCAAAAAAAGCAACAAAAAAAACAAGAAAAATAGTGAGCATTAAACATATATATTTTACATTACTAAAATTATAATACTAATATTTATGGCTGCCTTAATGTCATTTTCATCTAACATTTATTTTGACGAAACACCGGAGGAAGCCCTCAAAGCTTCTCTTGTTGATGAACGCTTCTGATTTGAAGTTTGTGAAGACGGTTGGTTCATGATGTGTTCCCAGAACTCTGAGCAGATGCAGATGCAGTTCATGTGAACAGAGTCACTCTGAACCACTAAGTCTGATCTGATAATGGCTCAAAGTGCTGTTTGTTTTGATTAATCGTACAGCACTAGCCTACTGCAGTTTCTAAAGCTCATCTTCTACAGAACCTCCCTGTGCTGATGTCTGTGATAATGCTGCAGCAGCCAAACGCTGATATATTAGAGTGTTATTTAACGCATCTCATTTATGCAGAACAGCGTGTCTCGTACCGTTCTGGAGGTAGGTGGCGCTGAAGGGCTGGTGAGAGACATGATCTCCTGAATGGCCAGGCGTAGTTTGAGGCGGTGGAGAGGGTTGCTGATGCCGATCTCGCGCTGGATCTCAGTGTCAGACAGAGCAGACATGATGGCTCCGCTCTTCACATTGGCACGACACGCCGCTACGTACCACGCGGGCATCCCCACCCACAGCTGAGAGAAAACAACACAGGCCAATGAGAACCACGAGAGAGTATCACAAACTTGCATCAAGGAGAACGGCCACGCTTGTGCTTTCACTTCTTCATCAAACTCTCCCTGAGCCACGTACAAACGAAACCACAACTCACATTCATGAGCGGGTGTTACTGGCACTGGAAATGGCATTGTTTCGTTAACTAGAGGGTTAATAAAGAAAAAGTTACTTGAATCATGCTGTAGTTACATTTTCAAGCTGACTAGTTAAAAATCGTACAACATCGAGAATCGGTCAGATGTTCTGAGAAAATCCAGATTTTATTTTTTTGCCATATCACCCAGCTCTAGTCCTGATATTTCACAGTGGTAATTGCAACACTGATCTGCTACTGCATGTGAAGTGTTTTCCAGGTGATGCAGCACAGATATGAAGGTGTAATTTAGGTGTATTTGTACCTCAAGCCACACCACCACCGTCGGGCCGTCCCAGTGAGCGAAGGGCAGACCCTGCCGACAGGCTTCCTCCAGCAACTCATGTCTGAAACACAAAGACATCATTATGAGCATGCATGCATGTGCAGAGAGCACGCTTTATGGTCTAAACATGTACGAATGATGATATGCACATGAGAGCAGAAAACAGACAGAGTATGGAGAGGGAACAGCAGCTGCATTAGCAAGAGTTTCTGGGGAAAGCATCAAATCAGTGCAAAACATCACCAGAACAACCTGAGATTCAGAGTCTTCATCACATGCCAAACGATGAAGGTGAGTTTGCACACCAGACGCCATACAGAATCCTAACATTCAAAACCATCTGAACACTTCTTTTAACAGTTAACCTCCCCACTTAAACATGGGGATTGAATTAGATTTTTTTTTGTTCTATTTTTGGGTGAACTCTATGGGTGAAGTCTATATTTGCACACGTTCCTCACAAACACATTTTCTTCATTCTTCTCTAAACAAGATGTTTGGAAACATTTCATGACAAACTGCAGAGAAAGTAGCAGGATACCGTTAGAAGGCACTGTAAAAGCACTACAAACACCATTTCAGGTTTGTTTGTTCTTTTTGCACAGTATTGAAGTATGAAGATGAAAGGAGAAGGCAGATAAACATGCATCACATCATGCTGAAGAATGAAGAGAAGCATGTGGTCCGGGACTAAACCACTGGCTCGGAGACCCATAATGCACTTCAGCAGAGGTTAGTCCCTGCAGCTGGTGTTCTTACTGGAGCAGATCATCAAACCAGAGACAACTCATAAAGAAACCTGGCTGCTGGCTTCAGTCGTCCTGACTAGAGCCGAGTATTACTGCAGGACATCGATTGACTGATGAGCGCAGGCAGTGCGAACAGGCCTTACAACACCCAAATCAAGCCCAACACCCTAAACACACCCGGCCAAACCTGAAACGATTAGCTTCTGCTAGAATAAATACAAATTTCTAAGAAAATACTGTGATTGCACCTCTTACTTCAGCTGCCAGCAACACAAATGACTTGAATTCAATATCATTACAATATTATATATCAAATGAGAGATTACTCCTTTTTTCAAAACATGAGACTCAATGTTAAAACACAATGTTATGAGATTCTGCTTTTAACTCGAGTGTCATATTTTCATGAGCGAGACGCCAGACGCACCGCAACCGTCAAACAGTCATTCTGAGTTTGAGTTGACCTTTAAAACTGATAGATATAAGCTATATTTATCATATTTTATATTTTTTGTTATTTCTGAACTTGCAGGATGTGTTTAGGATGTGTTTAGGATGAGTTTACACAATATTTACCTTCATATTTCAGGCAACTTTTTTTTGCAAAGATGTTTAACAACTGAATGTGTTTTACATTTACAGCGTGTTGAACTTCAAGCGCTGCAACAGAGCTTTCTTTAACCAGGTGGTTAATAAAGAGAAGGTTACTTGAATCATGTTCTAGGTATGTTTTTAAGTTGACTAGTTAAATGTGTAAAATAAAAAAATCTTGAACGTCCTAAGGAAAGAAAAAAAAAAAAAAAAAGTGTCATATCAGCAGTTTTACTGCACCGCCTCCACATGAACAAAGTACACAAAAGAGCAACTGCTTTTGCACATGGAGCCTATTATGCAGAAATCAGAAACTCAAATATACCCGCTCAATCCTGATCATGTGTGAATCTGGCTTCCTTAGACTGCAGTGCTTGTTGCATTACTGCTTTTGTGCATTAGATTTCACTGAGAGAACAATCACATCACTGACTGTGAGCTCTTCTCTGTCAACATATCATCCATCACAGATCATTTTCACTACATACAACTAAACCTGGATCACTTCATGTGCATACTGCATATGTCCATGTGAAATACTGTTACTGAATGAAGAAGCATCAGTTTCTGGTCACACTGACATGTCTCTGTCTACCCCAAACTCTCACGACTACTTCTGGAAGATACGCTGATCTTTATAACACATGACGATGAGCAAACGGTTTCATGTTCTGTTCCCTGTGGTCAGAGTAATCCCCATGGCTGGTTCCACATCCCTCATTCTGCAGTGCTGCTTCACATCTGATCACTGAATAAACCCATGCATTATTCTAGGACACTGCTTATCATCTGCTCATCCCAACACAAGCCTAACTCCTGCTAGAGGAGCAGATGCAGCTGGAGAAACCGCGTTTGTTTGTAAGTTCAGGGACGTTAGTAGAGCAAGCGTGAGACGTGCAGGTGTTTTCATGCTTCACTTCGCTCCAACATCATCAAGACGGTCACTTACCCTGACTTTGGGCTACGCATGAGGTGTGGAACGAGTGTGTGAGAAGAGAGGAGGGAAAACAAGCATGATGAGCCACTGAGAGACTGATGGGAATGAGACATGAATCACAACAGATCTTCTGCTGGGACACTGAGCGCCAAACACGTTTAACAGAAACATTTCATGGAGAACAAAACTAAAGCAGCTGGCGCTGTGATTGAGCAGTGAAGCATTATTACTCCTGACAGTCAGTGATGCTGCTGAGTGAAGATGAACTGAACTCAAACACTGAAGATAACTAGCTGGACTCATTTCTACTTCTCTTGACGAGTCACTCACTTCTTCTGCAGTTTCCGGTTCTTCTCTGCAGGGCCGCCCAGTTTTCCGAGCGTCATGCTGTCCTGTGCGCTTCCTCCATCAGGCGTAGCTGCCAGCGCTGACCCACACAAACACACATTTATCAGAGGAACACGAGGCCTGTGCTAGCACCATTACATCTGCTTGTTCTCATGAGGGTAATGTGTTCAGATGTTGATTTATAGGGGTGTAACAGTAGTATCATGTACACTACACAACACGTCCTGTAAGGATCATGTGACGCTTCAGCTCACACTAATGTGCTTCTGACTCACTCCAAATGAGGTTTCAGCATATTACTCACTGAAAATTAAGTTATTTATTTATTTATGGTACAAAATTTACAAAATATCTTCATGGAACATGATCTTAATATCCTAATGATTTTTGGCATAAAAGAAAAATGGATAATTTTGATCCATACAATGTATTGTTGGCTATTGCTACAAATATACCCGTGCTACTTAAGACTGCTTTTGTGCTCCAGGGTCACATTTACTAATACATTATTAAAATCAAAAGTTGTATCTTAATATGTAATGGACCTAAGCTAATATTAACTATCAATGAACAGATATATTTATATTAACTAAAGTTAACAAAGATTAATAAACACTGCAACAAATTTATTGATCACTGTTGGTTAATACATTAACGTGTTACCTAGTACTCTTTGTCTATATTGTTGATCATATTCTTAAAAGTAATAATTTTTAAAATCCCATTTGAACCCTTCGTTGTTTTGGCTTTCTTTATCAAGTATAGTGAGAGTACTGTATTGTGAGTTCAGTAGTGTGTACTGAACCATATTGTTCATCTCATCAGATTCTCATTACTTCAATATTTCTCATTTAAATTAAAATAAAGGCAGAAGAACCAATAATAAGTGTTTCTGTGTGAACATTAATGTGGATGATGGCACACCTGGCCCTGGAGACTCTTTCCCCACCGGACCGGGTCGGCCCTTCTCTTTCTTGGCGAACAGCCGGCCGATGGAGGACTTAATGCTCTTCTTCTTCGCCCCTTTGTTGAGCGAGTCCTGACTGCTGTTGCTGCTGCTGGGGTTACTGCCCGCGCCGTCCTGCAGCCCAGCACTGCACACACACACACAGAGACACACGCACGTACAAAGACACACAGACAGACACACACATGCACGCACAGACACAGGCACAGACACAGGCGCGCAGGCACAGACACAGACAAAGGCACAGGCACAGGGACAGGCACAGGGACAGGCACAGGGACAGGCACAGGGACAGACACAGGGACAGACACAGAGACACAGAGACACACACAGACAGACACACACACAGAGACACACACAGACAGACACACAGAGACACAGACACACACAGACAAACAGACACACAGACACAGACAGACACAGAGACACACACAGACACACAGAGACACAGAAGTCACACCTCTGTTCCTGTATTAGCGATCATCACAGTTATAACGCTGTTATAATACATATATACACTGACCCCCGTATGTCTCTGATGTCCTCGTGGCTGGAGGTGTGCAGCGCTCCTTTATGGAGCCTCATGGAGGACGGCGTGGACGGAGGAGACGTCTCACATCTGATAGTGGCTTTATCGTCTTGTGCACACTAAACACAAACACAAGCACTTTAAACAGCAGCATGTTTAAACACGTTTGCACTAGGACTGATAGAGCATGAGCACTTGTGTAGCTAACTTTCAATTTGATAAAAATGTTTCTTTCTTTCTAAAATGTTAGGTATAAAATAATACACAAAGACATATTGATATATTAATGAATTAGACATCAGTGTTGTGTGTTCTGTCATCATTCAATCTCCCTCACATTGGTTCAAACCCATATGACTGACTGATCTTCTGTGGTACACAATAATAAAAAGTGTTCCTGTTGGACTCCAATTGACTTTCATCTTATCTTTAGTGTTCCACAAAAAAAAAAGAAAGTTTGGAAACAAGTTTTGGGGGAATAAATGATGACAGCTGTCATTTACAAGTCAACTGTCCATTTAATGCAGCTGTGAATCATCAGAATCATCTATGAATGCAACAGTTTTTAGTAAACAAAATCTCTTTTTCATTAGGTCCAATAATGTTTTTATACAGATTTGTATAATAATTCTTCTAATAAATCATTTATAAACAGGGCTGGGTGGAACGATGGACAGGGTTGCAAAAAGTTTCAGGAATTTTTCCACTCATCTGCAACCCTAATGATGGATGAGATATCTGATTTATAACATCACACTGACTGATCTGAGTCTAGCGTTTCATTATATGACTATATGACATTATATGATCATTTGATATGAATCTGAGCTTTGAATTGCACCCACAATAGAACATTAAATGACTTTTGCACAGGGTTGTTTACAGACGTGATGTAACAGAAGTAATGACAGATCTTTTCTTTTGCATTGTGTCTTATATCAAATGAAACATTATCGAAAAGGAAAAAAATATGGGGTGGGATTTGTTTGTGTTCTCCTCATTGATTGGATGGGGCAGTCTGAATGTGATCTAAGAAAGAGGCGGAGTTTAAGTAGATCAAATGATTTCACTAGAAGATCCAGTTATAACATCTTGATTACGAGGTCAAAAAAAATGACTAAATAAAGCAAAGAAACAAAAGCATAGATGAATCATTCACAAATAGAGCAATAACACGCATTTAGAAAATAGATTTTCATGAAGGTTTTGATGAAAGACCCAGCCCTGCTTATCTCTTTTAACTGTACATCATTTGTGTCATGCTTTGTGTGGATGTCAATATTTGCCCTGTATTTCTGCTGAACTGAGTGTCTGGAGTGTTTCTGCATGCTGGTATGATAGGAGCTGAATGAGCGTGGCTCATGCATGTGCTGTAACGCAGACATCTACGTTAACATGACCAGAACAGCTGTGTTCTTCAAGATTCAGATGTGACAGGAGGGTTACGCATGCAGCTGCGCAGTTTCTCTAGATTACCTTCCTACGATGCTTCCGCAAATCGCTAGGCTGTTGGAAGCGCAAGCAAATGGAGAAAGAGAAGAAACAGGAAGTTAGCAGCATTTCATACATAAGCACAGAAGCAGGTGAACAGCAGCCTAGCAGAGAAAGATTCAGACACACAAACACACGGAGAAAAGCATGAGAGCATCATCGCTGGAGTCATGCAGAAAGAGGATCACACACACACACACACACACAGCACTGCTGAGAGAGACACACACACACACACACACAGCACTGCTGAGAGAGAGACACACACACACACACACACACACACACACACACACAGCACTGCTGAGAGAGACACACACACACACACACACAGCACTGCTGAGAGAGAGAGACACACACACACACACACACACAGAGAGAGAGATAAACAAGAGAGTGTTCACTCTGGACATCAGTGATTCAGCAGCACACAGTGATGTTAAAGAGTTCAACTGATGGACAAACAGTCACACCTGTGAAACTAACTAATTATTTACTGCATATCTGTGGCCGTGTGTCAGAAACAGAGAACGGAGCCTCTTAAAATTAAAATGAGTTGCTCGACTAGCATCCAGCACAGAATTTATTCATGGAAAGTCTGTTTTTTTAGGGCTGTCAGGTGATTAAAACAATAAATAATGTTTGCCAACCAGTCTGGAATTTGCCTCTAAATATGTTTTTCATAATTAGCTCCTGAATAATAAATCAAATATAATTAACCTGCATCTTCATTAAACTGATGAAATGTTTGAACTTCAAAAAACTCTACCATACGATTGCAACAACTTACTTCAGTTAAATATCTAAACTATCTAAATCTTCAAGTGCTGTGTGCTTCAACTGAGTCTCTCTATGTTCATTATTTGGTCTGTTGCTTGTTATTTCTCTTTTTGTTCTTGTTTTAGTGCTGAATGACAAATCATCCAGACTTAAAGGCATTATTTAAAACTAAATACTAATTCAGAAATGAAAGTGGAGCTGAGTGTTCATCAGCTACTGAATCACAGACGCCACTCGTCTGGATAAAGCTGGAGTCCAGAGTAAACAGCGTTAGGCTTGATCTTCTCAAGGTCTAATTGCTCATTTCCTCGTTGGTCCATCGAGGGAATGGAGCAGGAAGTCCTTCAGTAAACTTCCTGTACAGCTTCCACAGCAGAAAGAAAGTCAAGGGTTTTATTTTTGAAAAGCACACGATCACTGAGTCAGTTTTGGGCGATACCTGCACAAACACAGGAGCACAGGTCAGCAGAGGACTGCTGTACACTACACCCCGCAGGACACACGGCTCAGAGTAATGCTGGAGACACACACACACACACACACACACACACACACACACACACATTACTACACCCCGCAGGACACACGGCTCAGAGTGATGCTGGACACACACA
>JAFVLL020030445.1:0-12773 GCA_021397915.2 Tor tambroides | reverse complement strand
ACAAGCGCGCTTGTTGTTTGTGAAAAGAAGCCGATAAGTCCATTTTAGTGAATCAGCGTGCTGTATTCAGGTCACTTCGAAAAGATGCGCTAGCTAGCTAAGAGGAGTTTCGTCAAAGCTGACAAAAAGTGATCGAGGATGGATAATTTCGACGAACTTGATGAACCCGTGATATCTTCTTCGGGGCATAAAAGGAAAATAAAAGCCGAAACTTTTTCAGGGAACCTTGCTAAAGTAGCAAGGAAAAAGCTCCCTGTATTGCATGTAATCACAACCATACAGTCTATGATCACAAAAACAAAGCTTTACATTGTCAGCTGAGGAGATTACAAAGATTAAACAAGTTTTTTTAAAAACTCTGAAACATGAGATGTGGAGTTATTTGCTTTTGCTAAAAAACAAACTTTTAAAATATACATATAAAAAACTACTTTCAATGAACTTTAATTTTGTAAGTTACCTGTATTTGTTTGAGTTATTATTACTTAATCAAAACAACCCAGCTGCAGTTTGATTAATATTACTTGGAATGCACAAAAAGAAAACAAACAAACATGATTTATGAAAAATAAAATGCATGTTTTCTATTTAGGGTTTTATAAACAAATATAATAAATTTGGAAATAAATTTGGAAATATTTATCTTTTTGATTCACACTGTTGTTTTTATAACCCAGCACGGCAGAAAGAAAAAATAAAACGAGAATAAAAAAAGGCTAAATGTGCAAAGTGCAAAATGCTCACAGTTATTGCAAATAATCACAATCAGGCCCTTATGTAATAACTGCAATAGGTCTTACTGCCTACCGCTTTGCTTAAATTCAATTGTAGATGTGCTTGTGTGATTAGTCACCTAATATGTCTGTCATATTAGTCTCTTATTAAATAATCAGCTAGTTTCAGGCTGAATTCACAATATAAAATACCATTTCTGCCATTTAAAGATGTGGCAAAAACATTAAGAGCAATGTAGCAGTATATATTTTTTGAATTCAGCATCATTCTTGCAACTCATTACTGATTATGGCCAACATGCAGTCCACTTGAATAGTTAACCACTTGTTTTCTATTCTTCAAAACCTTTGAAGAATGTAATGACTGCAATACACTTGAACCAAACAAATATTTCTTGTTTGAAGTGACAATGCATCCAGCCATCGCTGAAAAAGTAAACAATCGCCCACTGCATGACTTTTAATCTAACAGGCTGCACTTCTCAGGCATGAAAAAACACAGAGCGACCTTCGAATTAATCATCGTAATGCGGACGGTTGACTCTAAATTCATTTCCTAACACAACCCAGAGCCTCACACTCCACATCCTCCTGGGAGCGTTTAGGGCTCTTGAAATCTCATCTTTAAATTACACTTTATGTCAGGGTGGCTGCATTAAGGCTGCGCGGCGCTGGAGCTGTTAGCCTGATTAACGCTTCATTGGATTGCATCCCTGACAGTGTGTTTGTGGGTTTGAGAAAAGCGGATGACGGGTGTGTCCGGTGATTAAACAAAACTAAATCAGCACTGAGGATTATTCACACAATAAAATACATGTGATTAATTGCAGCCCTCTTTATCCACTTCTCTCTGCTTTTTGTCATTATTTTCTCAGTTAAAATCCAAGACATCCTTCATCCAAATATCTCAGACAATGTAAATCAAAGCAGCTTTAACAAACACCAAATCCTCGTCAATCCTGGTCAGTATGAGAAGCAAGCTGTGTTGATGAAAGCATGAGATTTATCGATTTATGTGTCATTATATTTGCTTTGAGCGTTTTTCTATGCATCAGTTAACTCTGAATGCACATCCAGCAGCAAAATAAATACACCATTAATTATTCACGCCCATTTCTGTCAGAAATCATATTGATAATCAGTATTGTTTTCTTGTTTTCCTGTAAAATAAATAATATAAAACATACTTTTTTTATGCACTGATGAGCACTGCAGCAGAATAAATACAAAAATATCTAAAAAATACTGGTCAAAAGTTTGGAATTTAGGACTTATTTAATGTGAAATTTCAATACAATTTTAAATAATATATAATTTCTATTCAAATAATTTTCTATTTGAATATATTTTTAATTTATTCCTGTGATGCTAAAGCTGAATTTTCAGCATTATTACTCCAGTCTTCAGTGTCACATGATCCTTCAGAAATCATTCTAGTATGCTGATTTGACACTCATTAATTATTCATTATTATTGGTACTTAATTAATAGTAATAGTTCTTCTTCATATTTTTGTGTAAATTATGATACATTTTTCAAGATTACTTGATGAACAGAAAGTTCAAAAGAACAGCATTTATTTGAAATAGTATATATTTACCATTTATTTGAAATAGTTTTGTAACATTATGGATGGCTTTACTATCATGTTTAATCAATCTAATGGCTGAATAAAGTATTAATTTATTTTTTCCAATTGAAAATTCTAACAATATTTACTGTTGTTACTGTATTATTGATGCCTTGTAAATGCCTTGGTGAGTGCTTTTTTCAAAAACATAAAATATCTTTATTATTCCAAACTTTTGACTTCTTGTGTAAATACAATATAAATTAATCTTTTTTTCCTGTAAAAACAACTAAACATCCTTAAAAGTGCAGTGTAATCTCTGTATTGGCATCATTAGATGGACACTTGCCTTCTTAACCTCATATTTAATGGCCAGTTTGACTCGGCTGAGCAGGGAGCGATGATGCTGGCCTTCCTCGAGTTCAGCGGATATATCTCCGTTCAAGATAGCCTCCACTTCCTCCGTGTCCCTGCACAGATCCAAAACGCCAACCACAAAGTCTTTACACTGCATAGACAGCTTCCTGTAGTCATTCTGTAGAGAAGGAGAGAAAGAGCAGAGAAGGTTTGTTTAAACACTGTAAAACAAGAGCTCACGGTCCACAGGGGTCTTTCAGGTGAAAAGGTTGTCAGGCTTGAACAACCACTGCAACATCTGACTCAAGGGCATCAGCAGGAGATTGAGTATTTGTCAGAATCCAGCAGACTACAAACACAAAACCATTCAGCCCTAATAGTTCTCTAGGAAGGAGAATGAATACATTTTTTGATGTAGTTTGTCTAGGAGATTCTGCCAAGATTTGCCAATTTTTCAAAGGGGAGTTTGTGATCGTAATGACTGTGATATTTATGGAAACACTGCAATTATCTTTGGTTTTGGCTAAAGCAACGTTCTGTTCTGTTCCTAGAAAATGTATTTGTCCTTGAAGAGTAACTTAGTCTTTCAGGTCACTGACTGCTCTCCTGTTTGATATCAAAACATTACTATCATTATGGAACAAACACTTTCAGCAGGTGAGAAGCAAAACATATTGTGACCCCAAAAATATTTGGACAATTAAAAATGTATGAATGTCATTTCATTAGATAACAACATATCACATGAACTATCTGGATCTGCATGTGTCAAATGTTGCAGGATCTTTTCTCTTCATTAATGTCAATATTTTCTTCTTCATGTTTGAAGTGTCAGTGTGTTCAGCTCGTGTTTTGCTGATTTTTTTGTGGCTATACGTTCATGCAGATCACACAGATGTCCAATCTAAGGAATCACTGGTGTAGAGAATCACATTAACCATCAAAATCAACCACTAACCAAAAGCAAACACTTGATTTTAACACTTAAAGGAATAGTTCACCCAAAAATGGAAATTTGCTTGATATTATTTATTTACTCATCAGTTCATCCAAGGTGTAGATCAATTTGTTTGTTCATGGGAACAGATTTGGAGAAACTTAGCATTTCATCACTTGTTCACCAATGGACCCTCTGCAGTGAATGGGTGCCGTCAGAATGAGAGTCCAAACCACTGATTAAGACATCACAATATTCCACAAGTAATCCACACGACTCCAGAAAAGTTGTATGTTTGTATGCAACAAATACATGGTCAAGATTTTTTTTAACTTCAATTGAGTCCTCTATCCATAATATTACTTTCTCCGGTGGAAAAAGTCCTCTCGTCTGAATCAGGAGAGAAATATGCACAGATAATATAAGCCAAAACCAAAACATTTCTGAACAAATATTTTTGTAGATTTTGATATGAGAAGACAACAGGAGATGAGCTTTTTCACTGGAGGAAGCGTTATAATGGATTATGGATTCATATTTTGGCCAGAGGTAACAGTTTGAGGTTGTGATGTTTTTATCGGCTGTTTGGACTCTCATTCTGATGGCACCCATTCAGGATCCATTGGTGAGCAAGTGATGTAATGCAAAATTTCTTTGATGAAGAAACAAACTCCACATATTGGTTGACCTGCGGGTGAGTACATTTTTCTGCAAATTTTCATTTTTGGATGAACTATTTCTTTAGAGCCTAAAAACTAAATTTTGTAAAATGTTTGCTTGTAATGTGTGCTTACACTATATTTCTTTCCAATAAATGACACTTGTTTGACATTTTATATCTAATAATATTCAGACAATTTTATGCATTACTTAGCTGTCCAAATAATTTTTAGGTCCACTTTAAATATTTTACATCATTTGAAAACTCTTTGGAAAAGAAAAGAGTTTACATAATCATAAAATGCATCACAGCATAAAACAACAGAAAATGGTAAGCTAAAGTCAACATGAAATCAAAACTCATCCTATTACTTCCATAACACTAGGCTCGATGTAAATGACTTACTGGTGCATATTATTTCACACACAAAAAATGAACCTTTTATTAAAATTAATAAATTACATAATCTCAGAAATTAATTTCCGTTTTAGCTAAAAACATTAAAAATCATCAAGGCTGTTCAACCAATGGCCACAATCAGTGTTTCAAGAGGGGAAGCTGTGAGATGCAACAACCAATTTTCAATATATAAATCAATTTTTTAAGTTCCACCATATATTTTTTTTCTCTTTAAATAACCAGTGCTAGGTAAAATGGGTTGTGAGTATAATTTCATGTTGACTTTACTGCAGAAATTAAAAAGTTATTACACACTCAAAAGCTCATTTAGGAAAAATTATTCCAGAAAAGCATGCCAACAGTTTTTACAAGCGAAAAATGAAAACAAAAAAGTTATGGAGTCTTAACTCTTAACTATATCCAATAGCAATGAACTGTGTTTTCAAGAACTCTAGAAGAAGATCCTGGTTATTGATTCACTTGACATGACTAGCTGTTTCATGAGAGTGCATTGTTTATGTGAATCATCCTGGGTGATTCTTTGACTGACTCTTTGACTTCTTCATGACTGAATTATTAAACCGTAGCACCATAAATCTTTTACCATGAGGAAAAGTTAATACTTCACTTGTAACCTCATGATGCCAAATGGTTCTTTGCTTCATTTAAAAACATTATTGACAGTACTACTGAATAAGCATAATCAAACAGTGTGCTGTCCTCCACAGGGTTCACTTGATAGACATCAGGTAGACGTCATATCAGCGTGATCTCCCAGCATGCACTGCTGCTGAGGTTCTGTTTAAAACATTACATGCTGTGTGCTTTATTATTCTCTGTGGGAGAATATTATACCTTCTCACACCACCAGGATGACAACAAACCTCTTATTAGCATGAGAAAAGCAATATTACTGACCATATGTTACATGAGAACCAGACGTCATGACGGCTTTTATCACATGCATGATGGATGTACAATAGTTGCGTGTGACAATGTGACATTCATTTGCTTAATAAGACAGAATGCAAAAGTATAGGCTACACCAAGAATGAAAGTAATATTTAGGTGAATCTCACAGCAGAAACACGTCCAGGTCATATTTCACTCTAAACATAAAAATATATAAAATATTTGTATATAGAAAATGGAGCCTGATTTTAGAACCATTAACATTTTTTATATAGATTTATGAATATCACAATGCAAAAAAATGTTATAGTTATACAAAATTTCTTAATTTTCTTTATGCAATTTATATTCTTTTTAATTTTGTTTGAAATATGACAGGTTTTGTGAGATTCACACATTTATGCATCATTATGTATCATATCAGTGGTTATTTGTGCACCAGTGAACTTTGAATACATGAGTTCTGCAGCTTAATAAAATACAACAAATGATTCATTCTGAAATAAAAGCTCTTGTACTGGTACAGAGCTGAAGAGAGAGAGCTCAGATTATCTGAAGTGAATCTCTGGCTCTGCGCTATATTGAACATGTCTCACGGTTCTGCTGCTGCTGCAAGAACTGATAGCGATTCAGCGATTCGATTGTCCAGACAGACAAGCAGACAGGCCAGCCTTGACATAAGAGCTGAATCAGCAAGCATGACAATTAGTTACTGTTAGTCTGAGTTAGTGAAAATTATGTAGTCAAACATATTTACCAGAAAGAAGCCATTGTGCTGCGATGTCTCTTTATTACGGTTCTTTTTATCCTGTTGACGGCGGCAGCACACACAAACACACACACGCAACAGAAGTTAAAATGTTGTTAAAATGGAGATAAATGTTAAGATAAGTGAGGCAAACATAAGATGAACTCTGATTCTGTGAAAGTCTGGGATGGAGAAGGAAATTTAAAGTTTGACATACAACAAAATGTAGATCGCAACTGGCCGCGTTCACACTGCAGGTTCATTTCGAATAAGACAAAATAAAATGACTCAGTTCAGTAAGGGAGTCAGCTGTGTTCTCAGTAACAGCTTTGAATGATTCACTTATTGAATCTGATTTAAATTGCGAACATTTTGTGAATATTTTTACTGATTCATCAAAACCAACTCAGAGCCATTTGTTCACAAATCAGACATTTGTTCGGTGCTGTGTCACTTATAGATGTGATCAACTAATGCAACCTGATAAAATGATAAATTACACAAAATAATTATTTATAGCAGTGTGAATCTGAAGTGACTCCTGTATTATTTTTATATGCAGTGCACTAATAAAGATTAATTTGCTCATATTTAAAAGTGGTTGTGACTCCCAAAACATTGCAGTGTGTACATGGCCAATAAAAACTATTATGCAAAATGTTTAAAGGAAAATAAATCTGCTGTAGTATCAAAACATTCACAAACACTTTTAAGTTAAAAGCGTTAAGAAAAAAAATGGCGCAAACATAAAAATACAGTTACAGTTCAGTCTCACAAGTGAGTTTGAGATCAGTTTGTAAATCTTTTTGACTGATTAATCAAAACCAACTCATAAGACTCATTTGTTCACAAATTGGACATCACGGTTTACGCCGTGTTTGTTGCTGTGTCAATTTAAAGATGTGATTAACTAGTGCAATCTGTTAAAATAAATGACAAAACTTGCTTTTTAATGCCCACAGTTTTTTTTAACTGTATTTTACATTGTTGCATCAAGTGTGAATCAGGAGTGACTCCTGTATTATTTTTATTAAATTAATTCGCTCTTATGTTCAAAAGTGACTGTGATTCTAAAAACCTTGTTTACATGGGCAATAAAAAAAAATAAAAAAAAATAAAAAATGCAAAATGTTTCACATTCAAAAACACATTTAAAAAAGCCATGGTGCTTCAAGGAAAGAAAAAAAAATATGGTGCAAACTTAAAATTAAGATAGTTAGACCATGATAGTCCAGTCTCAAAAGTGAGTTTGAGATTATTTTGTGAATCTTTTTTGACTGATTCATCAAAACCACTTATAAGAGTTCATGAATTTGATATCACAGTTCCTGCATGTAGGCCTAGCCTATTATATGCAGTGTAATAGCTAATTTAGTAGATTAATTCACTCATATTTAAAAGTGGTTGTGACTTCCAAAACTCTGCAGTGTGTACACGGCCAATAAAGAAAAACCATTATGCAAATCAAATTAAAACATTCAAAACAAATAAAAAGCCATTAAAGCAAAAACAAAAGCATGTTAATCCAGTCCCACAGTGGCGGCCATCCTACCTTAAACTCTTTCTCGATGTTGGCGAGTTTGGCGAGCTCATTGCTCAGCTCCAGCGCGGTCAGTACCGGGTCTTCGCTGGACAGAGAGAGATACGCCGGACTGGCCAGTCCGCGGTACGCATTTATCCTGGAGCGCGAGTGACTGAACGAGTCCTTCCTCTGCTTCTCCGTGCAGTCGGCGCATTTGCAGAAGTAGTCATGCGGCCGCTCGATCCTGGCGCCCTTCAACAGCAGCATGTGCACGACCTCGTATTTCTGGCAATGGGCGGCCAGGATGATAGGCGTAATATCGGGTGAGAACCGCGTGCCGTCCTCGTCGTACGAGTAGAAGTCGTCGTCTTGCAGCTCGCAGGGGCTGCGGGTGAGTCGTTCGCCGCCCACAAAGGACGGATGTCCCAGCAGGGCCTCCACGATACGCACGTAACCTTTAGAAATCGCCAGCAGGAGCGCATCCCCGACACGGGCCAGGTTGTCTCGCCGCAGGAGCAGCTCGCTGACCTCCAGGTGTTCGTTGCCGACGGCCAGCTGTAGCCCGTTCTGTCCCATGTAGTCCACGCAGTTCACGTTGAGCGTGGGTGATTCTTCCAGCATCTTCCGGACCACCGGGATGTTACCGTACTCCGCCGCGTCCAGAAAGCGCTCTTCCTCCGCCGTGAGGCTGCTGCCACGGGCGTTGAACATGAACGCCGGTCCGCGAATCGCCTGTCGTCGGCCCTTTTCTCGCTGTAGGGTCATCCTGCGATGGGGGAAACTATCCGAAGATTTCCTGCAATTGAAAAAGAAGTAGGCTATTTTTACCTTGTGAACATTAGTCAAGCTCATCCAAGTGGAAGTGACTTTCTCTGCACTTGGCTGCTTGATTATATCTCACGCCTTTGACAAATAGCCAACAAGTTGACTTTCTCACTAAGAGCTGACAAGTGGTGTATCATCAGGGACGTAATCCCACTGGGACGGAAAGCAGAAGGTGATTTGGGCCGGACAGTCCTGCTGAAGGCGAGATCACCCTCTGGCTTTTAATAAATTTTTAATGAAACGCAACAGATGGCACAATCAGACAACAGGTGAGTGTATTGGAGTGACGCTTGTACTCAAATCGAGCTAACTCATGTTTAGCGAGCACTTGAGGTGAAGAGAACATACAATAGCAACAGTCCGTGAGCTTGAATAGAGTTCATTTCCCTCATTTGGATGGGTAATACTTTTAATAATTTTAATAATGTTGGGCCTTGTAGCTAGTTTACAAACTCCTGACATCTTCAGACATCATGGCATTGGCACTCATTCAAAAGATGCTCATATTAAAGTTTCCTCTATATTCCTCTCTACACACTCTGCAATAAAAAGTAGCATACAAAAACATCCAAACATTTTGGGGAATTGGTTGAGAATTTGGCAATGGAACTTTGTCCTAATTGCAAAACTTATTCTGAGAGGATTTTCATATGTTCTGACCAATGATTTTCCTGATTTTCCATGACTTTTTCACAGTCATTCGTGATTACTGATATATATATTTTTTTAAATAATAATTTTATTGAGACTGCACTGATAGAGAGCAATTTCTGGTCAAATACTTAAGAGCAAAGCATGGCTGGAAAATGTTAATATATATTTAAAACATTCAAGATTATATACGGAAATATGAATTTTAAAAAGGATATTTTACACATATTAGGATATTTTACACATTTATCTTAATTATAAATATCTTGATTTGTGTTCCAAAGATGAATGAAGGTTCCAGGTTTGGAACGACATGAGGGTGAGTAATTAATCAAAGAATTTGCCTTTTTGGGTGAACTATCCCTTTTATTAAAATCCACCAACACTGTTTACTGAGCCATATTCATGCTGTATTAAATTAAACAAACCTTTGACTGACACCGTACACCACAAACAAACTGATCTGCTTTAATACAATATAATCCTAATGAAAAACACAGTGTCAGAAAAAGTCATAAACACATGAAAATAGAATCAGAAATGAAAACCCATAGGCAAATTAAATTGTATTATTGTGTACTCTTATACAAACAACTCATTCAAGACATCAAATGACTTCAGCACAAACTTTATTTACTACATGTATTACCTGGTGATAAAGCAGGGTGTGAGTAAATGCACACAGAATGAGTTTGTTTAATTTAAAGGCTGAATTTATAGTCTGCAGTGAGATGGACCCGGCCTCTACTGTAGGATTTACTTGAGTGGGGAAATTCATTTCACACAGCCCAGGTCCCTGGAGCTTCAGACGCCCACATCACCAGAGGCCAGAAAGGAGGGGAAGCATTCAACTCGAAACTCTCCATGCAGACACTTCTACCATGCCAATTCAATAAACGCAAAGAGCTCGGCCTCCACTAAAACCCCTCGACTAGCAAACACAGAACATGACTTGAATCTTGAAGGTGCATGTGAGTCTCACCAACATTTGTTTACAGGAGCAAAGGAAGCAAAGTTTCCTTACTATGGCAAAGGAAAACCAGTTTTTCTTACAAAAATGCATCAGTTCGCTACAGGAGGTCTCCCCAAAGGCCCCCCCCCCCACCCCCAGAGCCATGTGAGGCATGTTTTAATATGGATGGATGCACTTTATTTGACTACATGGACTATTGAAAAAAAACCACCCACCCCATGCCATTATAAAATTTGGAAGAGCAAGGAAAAATTTTTATATAACTCCGATTGGATTCGTCTGAAAGAAGAAAGTCATATACACCTAGGATGCCTTGAGGGTGAGTAAAACATGGACTAATTTTCATTTTTGGGTGAACTAACCCTTTAAAGCAGGCGGTAATTTGCGCTGCTCTTGGTAGATTGTGCTGGTCATTATGGAAATGATCTGGCTGCGTCTGTGTTCTTTAATGTGCGCATTGTTAGTAAATAACCCACAGAATTTTCCCCTCCCATTTGTGCTTTTATGGAATTGTGCTCTAACGCTAATTTGCCCTGTTTAGCAAAACTGGCCCTTAGTTTTGTAAAGAAATTCATATTGTCAACAAAACAAATTTCAGCATTAATATAATAAGGTTTTTTTAAAAACATAACCCAGCTACCAATTTTTGGGTTCCAAGGACATTCTGAGAACGTTAGTTTATGATTCACTGAATGTTCCCAGAACATGCACTTTTTAAGGTTTGTATTTGGTTGGCCAGATATTTATGGAATTGGTTATTTCTTTATGGAAGGTTTACAGAACTTTAGGGGAATGTTCGGTGTTCTCAAAAATTCTCAAAAAAAGTATTAGTTGAAATATTCAAATATTGTCGAATTCCCTATATGTCCTGCTTGATATATCATTCTCTAACTACTAATATTATATAGAATGAACTGTATCGAGGATTTTAGTTCAATTGCAGCTTTTAATTTCAAAGCAGAGCTCATACGAATGTTTAGCTATTATTTATGATAATGCTAGTGTAAAAGGTTAGCCGTGGTAAAAAAATAAATTTGACCAAAGCGATCAGAAATTCATTGTTGAGTCAAAACACATTCAGAGAAAATATGGATGTGGAATCAGAAAATGTGAGCTGAAGCTATTTCTATTCCTCTCATTAAAACACCCTCTCCATTATCGTGAAAAATGGATCGATTGGCATAAATTATGCAGATCCTTGTTAATCAGGTGCAGAAGTGAGAGTTTAAACATGCTTAAAATGTTAAAACGTGCCTGTGACGTGCACATGTTCATCATTGCACAGCAATGCTTCCTATAGACATGCATAATCAAGAGAGAGGAAGACTATCTGTCATTATGCAGGACACAGCTCTATTTATTCAGAAAGAACATGCTGTCTTTGAAACGTAAACAGCTGTGGGTATTTCAGAGTCAGGACAGCATGTGCACAGCACATCCACCACTAATGAGGTGCATCAGTCACACAAATGGACATTTTGACTCAGTGATGTATTGGAAGACCATTTCCAGTTCTGAATTAATTATCATGTATATCCTGAAAAGCAAATGTCAGCATTGAGGTTATAAATCAAGATGTGAATCCACAGGCATCATACTTCACTAGTATTCTTCTATATTATCACCCATGTACTTAACTTTGCAACATTTGTGCTACAGACATGAACAGTACCTCAAACCATGTGTTATACCTTTCTTATTGATCAGATTGTGATTTTTGCCTGATGCATGAACAAATATGTGAAAAAATCCCAATAGAACTTATTTTAATAACAAAAAATTATACAAATAATATATGTATAACTTACATAGCTTGTGTTCAACTTGATGTACAACCCGAATTCCAGAAATGTTGGGACGTTTTTTAAATTTGAATAAAATTTCAAATCACATGAGCCAATATTTTATTCACAATAGAACATAGATAACATAACAAATGTTTAAACTGAGAAATTTTACAAATTTATGCACAAAATGAGCTCATTTCAAATTTGATGCCAGCTACAGGTCTCAAAATAGTTGGGACGGGGTCGTGTTTACCATGGTGTAGCATCTCCTCCTCTTTTCAAAACAGTTTGAAGACATCTGGGTATCGAGGTTATGAGTTTCTGGAGTTTTGGTGTTGGAAATTGGTCCCATTCTTGCCTGATATAGGTTTCCAGCTGCTGAAGAGTTCGTGGTCATGTTTGACATATTTTTAATTTAATGATGTGCCAAATGTTCTCTATAGGTGAAAGATCTGGACTGCAGGCAGACCAATTCAGCACCTGGACTCTTCTACTACGAAGCCATGCTGTTGTAATAGTTGCAATATGTGGTTTTGCATTGTCCTGCTGAAATACACAAGGCTTTCCCTGAAATAGACATCAACTGGAGGGGAGCATATGTTGCTCTAAAACTTTTATATACCTTTCAGCATTCATAGTGCCTTCCAAAACATGTAAGCTGCCCATACCGTATGCACTTATGCAACCCCATACCATC
>JAFVLL020030442.1:0-12260 GCA_021397915.2 Tor tambroides | reverse complement strand
ATGCTTTAACATTAAGATTTATACTCATAGAAATTACTAAAGTAGTCAAACCTGTTCATTAGAAGGGGGCGACCCAATACTTTTGGCAATATAGCATACATGCTTTTAAATTTGGCCTGGCAGTACTTTGCGAGATTGACTGATTTGGTGATCATGTTGAAATGGTGTTTGTGTGCAGGTGAGCTGCGTGTGCAGAGCGGTGGAGGTCTGGTGCATGCTCTGCTGGCGTGTGAAGGAGCCACGGGGGGCTCTGCGGAGGCCAATGCCTTCAGCGTGCTGCAGAGGCTTCTGGGTGCTGGACCACACATCAAGAGAGGATCCAACATCACCAGCAAACTCAGCCAGGGCATCGCCAAAGCCACCGCACAGCCGTTTGATGTGAGTACTCGTCATCTGTGATCGCTTTCCTCTAAGTACGGATGTTTAGATCTCACTACAGCTTAGATGTTTCTGTTTGATCTCCGTCACAGGCCACGGCTTTCAGTGTTACTTACTCTGACTCCGGCCTCTTCGGAGTGTATGTCATCTCACAAGCAGACGCAGCCCGCGAGGTGAGTGTTCAGAGAGCAGGGATAGTTGTTTGATTAAGGACTAGATCACTCAAAAATGTGAACTCTGATGTTGTTCTAAACCTGTGTGGCATTATTTAAGCTCTTTTTCATACAGTGACTGTGGTTTTTATTTGTGGGTGAACTGTTCCATTAATGCTGGCATTGGAGTGAGTGAGTGATTGACATCGGCATTGATCTCTCTCTGTGTGCAGGTGATCAATGCAGCCATGGCACAGGTGACGGCTGTAGCTGAAGGAAGACTTACTGCAGATGACCTCACCAGAGCCAAGTGAGTCTATCAACACCGGCCAGTCAGCAGAGTAAAAGAAACGCCACTGCCAAAGCTTTTAACGCCCATAATGCATTCCTATATAAGCAGTGCTTTTTGATCTAATCAGGAAGTATTTCTATAAAACTGTAGGCTGCAGCAGACATTCAGAAATACTGTAAGCAAATTTGTACTTCTTTTTATTTGGAGTAATGTGCTTTAAAGTGCCCCTATTATGGGTTATGAAAGGTTCATATTTGGTTTTGGAAGTCCCCAACAACAGGTTGACATGCATGCAAGGTCAAGAAACACTTTCATTGTCTTATAATATGCATTTATTTTTACCTTATTTTCTCAATCGACTCACTCAACGATTCATTTTTCCAAACCCCTCCTTTGCGTGACGCTAATCTGCGGTGATTGGTCTGATTGGCCTCGTTTTTATTTCATCTCGCCTGCAATGCCTGATAAAGCAGCGTTTGTGAGCGCAGTGCTGCTTTGTGTACATAGACTGTAAAAAAAAAAAAAAAATGGACAGTGTCCATGACGTCACCCGTAGGTTTCTGAAGAGCATTTTTTGAAGCTCAAAGTGCGTGGAGCCGGCCGTCGCCATCTTGGCTGCATGTCACTCCCGGATAATCGAAAATGGACAAAAAGGCGGGACGTGGGTGGAGCTGGTTGCTGAAACCACGCCCACCTAGCGCTACAGCAGTGGTAGTCCACCTGTCACTCAAGTGGCCACGCCCTTAATTATGCAGACCTTTAAGGCTTAATATAATTTAAACGGATGAGTTATAAAAAAAATTCACCCCCCTCACAGTTGTCATGAAGGGCAAAATTAGCTATATAGACCAAAACCACTTTTTGTACCAGGCTGTAAACATATTTTTTTCTGCTGTAAAGTTGGGCATTTTAACATGGGAAGTCCCTTTTGGAGTCAGCCTCTAGCGGCCAGTCGATGAATTGTAGTTTAAGTCACTTCCGTGTTGGTTTCAAGGCGGAGACCGGGAGGTTGCCGCCTGTTCGTGTACAGCATTACCGCTATTTTTACCGCTCCAAAAGCAGCACCTAGTGGCCAAGAATGAATTTGCGTTTTCATTCAGACCAATGCGAAAAGAGCAACACGTGGGCGGGCAGTATGCTAATGTTTCATGTTGATGTCAACATGAAACGGCTTGGGATTTGTTTTAAAAACGACTCGTTTCAGTGATTCAGAGTCGACTCTTTCTTTTGAGAGACAATAACTTTATACACGGTGCACTTTCAGATTTAAAACTTTGCAGGATGTTTTCATTCACTTAGAGCTGTTACATACTGCATGAAAGCTCATTTTCAAAAATCCATAATAGAGGCACTTTAAGAAAGTAAATGGTGTCAGTTTGTTGTTTCTGTCAGTGTTGCCATCAGTTGAATGAAGGACCTGGTCTTGTGTTTTCAGGACCCAGCTGAAGACCGATTACCTGATGTCTTTGGAGAGTTCAGAGGCTCTGCTGGAGGAGCTGGGAGTTCAGGTTTTGAGCAGCGGCGCCTACAGCTCACCACAGTCTGTGACGCAGAACATCGACTCGGTGACCTCCAGTGACGTTGTCAAAGTAAGTCATTTATGTAAATCATAATAAGTTAACTTTTCCTGAACATTTCAAGTTCATAAGCAACAAAAACCTAAGAAACAGGAAAGGACATAGTGAGAATATCACCATGAGCATAATTGCCATTGATTTAAAAATGCCAGTTTTTTGTTTTGAAGAAAATATTCAATTTCCATCACTGAGCACTTCTTAAGCCTTAAACCGATGAAAATGAATATGGATATTAGGTGTTTAGATTAAAGGCTTAGTTCACTCAAAAATTCAAATTCTGTCATTAATTACTCACCCTCATGTCGTTCCAAACCTGTAAGACATTTGTTCATCTTCTGAACACAAATTAAGATATTTCTGATGAAATCCAAGAACTTTCTGACCCTGCATAGACCTTTAAGGTTTATCAGTCCAAAGGTTTTTCTGTTCGATTGAGCCATCAATCCGATTATAAAAGCATTACTAGGTTGCTCATTATACCATTTTGTGGGTCAGGTCCTGGCTTGTGGACCTTTCCTGATCCTGTTCCCCCTTTCTACCACTTCACTTCCTGTCTAACTACTGTCCTTTTATCATAAAGGCAGATATACCCCCCCAAAAAACAAAAACAGTACAGTACCATTCAAAAGTTTGGGGACAGTAATAATTTTAAAATGTTTTAAAAGAAGGCTCTTATACTCAGCAAGGCAGCATTTGATCAAATATACTCATTAAAACCAATAATAGTTAAATTATTTAAAATAACTATTTTAATCATTTTTCAAATGTCATTTTTGACATCCTGTATTTTCAGCATCATTACTCCAGTCTTCAGTGTCACGTGATCCTTCAGAAATCATTCTAATATGTGATTTGCTGCTCAACAAACATTTATAATCAGTGATTAAAACAGCTGTGCTGCCTTATTTTTGTATTCTTTTAAGATTTAAGTTAAAAAGAGAGCATCAGCAAATATTACATATTTATGAGACACATTCATCCAAAGCAGCTTACATTGCATTCAAGTTATACACCTTTTATCTCATATGTTCACTCAGACTTGAACCCATGGCCTTAGTGTTGCTAGTGCCTTGCTCTGCTGTTTGAGCTACAGGAGCACTACCTAAATTACTAATTAATTGTCACAGACATATTTATGAATACTCAATGTTCCCAATAATATGGATTGTTAGCTTGCCTGGTGGTTTGAGCAGGCTCAATGTTAAAGCAATAAAAATACAGTAACTGTTGAATGATGAATGACAGCAGAATTCACTCTTTTTTGTTTTCCACAGGCTGCAAAGAAGTTTGTTGAGAGCAAGAAGACCATGTCATGTTGTGGACATCTGGCAAACACACCATTTGTTGATGAATTGTGAGAGAAAGTCCCAGTCTAAAGTGCACACATTGTGCAGCTGCTTATTTGAGTGTAAAAACATTCTTAAACTTGTATGAATCCCTGATTGCTGTTGTTTTTTGGTCAGTTCTGGTCCTTAGTAACGGTTTACTGGGAGCAGAGGCCTCAGTTTTGTCCATTTCACTGTATATCTGATGTACATTCATTAAAACAAATCTATCAGTGAGTGAGAAGTGGTTCTGGTCTGCTTCATCATTCCCCTAAAGAGTCGTCTGTGGGATCATGGGTTGGAAGTTCTTCCATTGGCCTGCAGAGGGAGACATTGAGCTGCACATTAGGCTTAAGGAAAGAAAAAACAAACATTCACACCTTTTCATTTGTGCTTCTGTTTAAAGAAAGGATAGGTATAGTTGAAAGAAAGAAAGAAATTGTTTTGTTTTGCTTTTCTGACTTAAATCAATTCATTTTTATTTATTTTGCTGTATTATAAGCATGAACTTCTCTTTTCTTGAGTGGAATTAACACCTGCATTAATACATTTTTGGTCCTTATATGTTTTAATTAAACTAAAACATATTTGGCATAAATAGTGCTAAAAAGAGGTCTCGCCTATTTGAGATATATATATATATATATATATATATTACATTTTATATTACAATTATTGTATTTCATACATTAGAAAAACTTTTTTTTTTCAATTTACATCATGTCTTTTTTTTATAATTTGATTTATTTACATTTTCAAGTTCGTGAACGTTTTTTGTATCTCCGATTGTTATGCTTATAAATAGTAATTGCATATTTTGCATTTAATTTAAAAATCAGAATACGTATTTAAAATAAACGAAAAATAAACGCTTTTTCATTGTGATCTCAGGCTTTTGGACCCCACTGCTCATTCTTAAAATAAATGTCATGATCCTTTTCTCTGTATTACAGAACACATATATTGTTCACCAGTGTAGCCGATGCATTTTGAAACCCCTGCGTGCATTAAGCGGGTAATTATAGAAGCACTCATGGATGTTGATGATGCCCACACACACCACAGACCCAGACCCCCCTGTAACCACCCGGACCGGAGTCTCGCGAGAGCCACCGAGCGAGATCTCGCAGGCCTGTTGTGTCTGACGAGAGAGAGAGACGCTGCGTGGGGGTTTTCGCTTGATGTCATTGGGAAAGACGCGAGAGCTGCGTTTACACACCGCTGTTTCTCATGCTCCTGCGGCGTCTCCCAGCCCTCTCAGTCCACACACCCCCGTTTAACGACCGCTCGCGGTACACAGCGGGATTTTGACGGGTTTGTGAGGATGATGCGGCGGCGCTCGTGCAGATGCGCGTACAGCTGAGGAGAAAGATGGACCGTAACACCGTCGATGAAAACGGCCCTCTACGGCTCTGAGTCGCTGTCTTAACGCGTTCGCTGTTTAGTTCCCGCAGTCGAGAGCTTCTTCGCGATGGATATGTGGACGGCGAGCGGCAGCAGGCCCTCCGGATGGCAAACAATCCGCGAGGATCTGTAGCCTGCTAAGTTAGCTAGTAACGGAAGAGCTCCGCAGTCAGTCACTATCCGAGGAGGATGAGGATGAGCATCAGCCCTGAGCTCAGATCAGGCACACAACCTGATCTTTAAGGAGTTTGTTTGGTTCTCCAAGGCTGCTGGACTCCTAGCCATATAAAAATCGCGCCGTATCATGCAGTCAGACTCGAGCAGGGACCGTCCTGTTTACTGACTGCTGCTGATAGCTGTCGAGAGATTAGCTCCGTTCTTCACTCCTGTGTCAGACTCCAGGTCACCTGAGATGGATAAACTCACCATTATTTCAGGATGTCTCTTTCTGGCTGCGGATATATTTGCCATAGCGAGCATTGCCAATCCGGACTGGATCAACACTGGCGAGTCAGCAGGTGAGATATGAGATCAATAACTTTGTATTATAATGGCTTCAGATCTGGGTCCAGCAAAGCTGTGTGCATCTCGAAACAGACATTTCATGTTCAAAGACCTGCCACATCTTTATAATCTAATCTAATCTCAGTAGAAAACTATTTTTTTGTCAAGATTCTTTTCTACAGAGATTGCATTAGATTATAAAGATGCATTTCATTAATGTCATTAAGAAACGTGATTATATAATGCAAAACAGATTATTAGTTCACGTGCATTCAGATATCTCATGAACCCTTGATTCTTATATATAAATAAATATGTATAGAGAGAAAGAGAGTTCATTTGCAAAAACACATAACTCGGTTTTTAACAATTTTCAAAAATCATGTTTTTTCGTTGTGCTTTCCAGTTAATCTCAATCAAACTGCAGTTGGGTTATTTTGATTTGGTTAAAAAATAACTAAGAAATACAGCTAACTAACACAATAACAACATGATAGCATAATAAAAAAAAAACATGAGTTTTGAAATTGAAACAAAAATGGAGTTATCTGTTTTTGCAAATTCTCTCTCTCTCTATATATATTTAATATCATATTTATAATGAATGCATGTATATATAATGAACCACAGAGCTGAAAAGCATTCCTATATAACATCTGTTATTTTATGAAATCAATATTTAGTGTCACTCAAGTTTGATTTTCAGGCCTTAATACTAAAAATACTGAATGTTTTCCATTTTTACAGTATAGTGTAGTCTGTTGTAAATATTTATCATTTTTAGCGCACTAAAATGTTTCGTATTTCATTACAAGAGCTATTTATCTCATTTAAATATGAATATAAAGCTGTTTGTATTTTGCCATAATTTAAGCTCAACTCTTAAACCTTACTAGTCGTCATTTTGTGAGTAAATTCACTGTAAAATCATATTAAAAACCATTATCCAGGGATCAGGAGTGACCAAGAAGGTCATTTTAACACATCAACCGCTGCAGTCAAAATTGCATCATGATTCTTCTGTAATGTTTAACCACATAACACCGTCAGCTGAGCACTAACATCACTGCGTCCAGCTTCAAACCTTTAAACGAATGAAGCTTAGGTGAAATCGTTTTTAGCAGTTCCTCTTCAACTGCTGTGTTTTGGTTATGTAGCAGCCGCGAGGACACCTACACCGTTATTAAACATTTAAACCCATGACTGTCTTCAGATGTCCATGTGCAGGCGGGCTGTTGATAAACAGCTGCTCTTTGTTCAGCATGCATGACTGCTTTGTAAGTGGGTCAGCAGGGGTTCAAGCACAATCCACTCAATTCAGCAAGAATCGCTGACCTTGTGTTGTTTTCTTACACGTCAAATGCTCCAGCGGTGAATCAGGTGCTAAAACCAGCAGCCATGTGAACATATTCCTTTGTGTCTTTCCTCAGCCATCCAGCGCAAGGAGTTTTAGCACATGCTTCCTATCGAATTCATTTAGGCCACTTGTCTGAGGCTTTCTTATTGTCTGGAGTAGGCATTGTTGTTCCATGGTGTGTGTGTATATGCATACACACACACACACACACACACACACACACACATTAATCAGACATTCAGATCCATTATTTGATACTATTTAAATGACAATTTGGCACATTGCAGTACACCCCACCCACACTAAATTCTCATTACTGTAATGTATCCAGGTGTCTGTTTTACATTTGAGTTTCACTTTTTGTAGTTCTCATTCTCAGTGGTAATTCTCATTATAGATTTCAAAATAAGTGTAACACAACACACCCTGTCATCTTGTAGTCCTTTTTTATGAAAGCAGATTATGGATCACACACACTCAAAGATCTTTCAGACTCTTTAGTAAAGTCCATTGAGAAACACAAACGTTTTGACGCACACAGACTTAATATTATATGCAATAAGTACATTACTGTATGCTCTATATGATTTTTTTGCATTATGTAAATGCCAGTTATTTGGAGGGCTATATAGCCTACTTAATCCTAATTATTATTAGTATTATTATTGGATACATTTTATAATGTTTTGTATGATTCTCTCTGAAACATAATGCTCTTATCAAAGAATTACTTGATGAAAACAATAATGTAAAGCCCTCATAGATGCATTGTTTGTTTGTTTGTTTGTTTGTGTGTCAGGTTGTTCTTTTAGCCTGCCAAATGAAGAATTCAGAGTTCATTGTTTAGTACGTGGCTGCATGCAATTCAGTAAACTGAATGGGCTCCTTTGTGAGCCATTGTCAGATTGTTTCCTTCCTGTGAATGGTAAAATCATTAAAGTGTTTGTAGAGTCCTGCCCTCTCTTTGATGTGGTCTGTGACCAGAATGAGGCAGAATAATTGGCTGATGAGACATTGTTTAGGCTCTTTCAGAGAAATCATGTCTTTGATCCACTTCTGGACATTTTGACTAAATGGTTGCATTGAAGGCTTTTTTTTCTGTCATTATTTGTTTATTTTTCCCTGAGTTGATGGGTACACAAAGACATTTTCACACAGTTCAAGAAAGGTTGTTGTCTTTTTTATTTTTTTGGCTATTATTATGCTTATAGTTTTTGAATCAAATAAAACGCTAACTTCGATTATTCAACTTTGGCACGTAATTTGTCCCACACCAGTTGTGCTACAGATATAGTTCGCTCAATACAATTGAAATTTTCTGGAAATTTACCCTCAGGCCATCCAAGATGTAGATGAGTTTGTTTCTTCATGGGAACAGATTTGGTAAAGTTCAGCCTTACATCACTTGCTCACCGATGGATCCTCTGCAGTGAATGGGTGCCGTCAGAGTCCAAACTGCTTATAAAAACATCACAATAATCCACAAGCAATCCACACCACTCCAGTCCGTCAATTAACATATTGTAAAGTGAAAAAGTGATGTGTTTGTAAGAGATAAATCCATCAATAACACGTTTTTATCTTAAAACTGTTGCTTCTGGCTAAAATATGAGTCTTCTATCCATAATATTGCTTCAGGTTTTCTCATGTGACATAAGCTGCTATGTGAAAACAGTTCAAATATGTTGGTGGATTTTGATGTGAGAAGACAACACAAGATGGACTTTTTCACTGGATGAAGCATTATTATGAACTTGTATTTTAGCCGGAAGCAACTGTTTTAAGTTACAAACATTGTAATGGTGGATTTGTTTCTTACAAACACGCAGCTTTTCACTTTACAAGACGTTAATTGATGGACTGGAGCGGTGTGGATTATTGTGATGTTTTATCAGCTGTTTGGACTCTCATTCTGACGGCACCCATTCACTTCATTTCTCCAGATCTGTTCTGAAGAAGAAATCATCTACATGTTGGATGGCCTGAGAGTGATTACATTGTCATAAGATTTTCTCTTTTGTGAACTGTTCCTTTAACGAGCCCTCAAATCTTGTTGCTTGTTGCAAACGATTAGGCCTAGACTTACAACAGATTTCACCTGGCGGACAATATAAAGGGTGGTAAAAATCCCTTACTTGCTTTGAGGGAGGGACACAAGCATATATAGAGAGACTAAAATATCAGACATTTATTAAGAAGGCTTATTTGACGTGGCCTAGAAAGCAACCACATACCAGCTTGTTAAAACTCTCAGAACACCGTAGTAACAGCATAGCAACACCTTGCCATTGTGAAAGCAAGATTTCCACAGACAGGCACCACTTGAATATTAGAAAGAAATTAAAAAATTTTATTAAAGGATTTTTTTTTTTTTTTTGCATCTGGAGCCTTTTTAATGAGTCAACCTGCAGAGACTTAGAAAATGCTTGCCTTTTAAATTCCCCTGGATTTCGCATTTACAACATCAGCAGGGTGAAGAACAGCAGTAATTTAGATGTCCAAAATGATATATATATATATATATATATATATATATATATGGCACGTATACTTATAAGTCTGTGCTCGTATATGCATGGGATTATCAGCATTGGCTAGTAATTAGCCCTGACGTTTACTAAATGAAATACTAGACAAAAAAAATGTAATAACATTTTATTCTTTCATGTCACTTAAAAGTGTGGTCTAACATGCCTTCTCACCTTGTCAGGCCTGTCAGTAAGGGCAATTAAACCTCATTTCCCTGTTGCTCTCATCTCACACTCATTATACTATTTGACAGGAATGTGGCCATCCAGACAGACGCCCAGTCTGTCCCCTCAAACCCTAGCTGAAAAAAAAAGGAAATCTTTTTGATTGGCATTTACAGCTCCGATTCACATCTGCCAGTGAGACAGCTGTAAGGATGGTATGTTTGCATTTGTTCACTTTTTCAAAAGAAAGCTACAGTTCACATGCAGGAGTCACAGCAAAGACAGGAAATTATGCAGCGGAGACCTTCAGACTCAACCCGTGACTGAGAACCCAAGAGCTTGCAGGGACAAAACACGAGTTGGTGGTCGTGACATTTACAAAATGAAAAAAGCCCTCCGAGCCTTTTATACCCAGAGAAACACTCGGAGTGAGAGGAATGATTAATTCGGCTCACTGTCTCCGTGTGACAGCATACAGTACTCATTTCACTCTCCAGGCAGGGAGCTGATTGTTTGGAGCTTGTTTTAGAGGTGTCGACGGCATTTTTAACAGTACTGTTTCTGTTTGCAGAAAAATAAGCGCCCGACTAGAAATGCCACTTCCTCCCACTGTTTCTGAAGCGCTTGCTCAGCTCAGGCAGAATTCTGACTCAAGAACAAAATATGAAAATGTAGTTTAAACTGGAGGATGTTTTCAGAACTGATTTTGAGTGGGAAATCTGCAGATTTCTTCTGAATTTTTTTTCCTCAACTTTTTTTTTTTTAAGGTGAGATTTTTACTTTTTCTGGTGATTTTGGCACAGTCCTTGTAGTGGAAGATGTCTTTTTTGCCCTATGTAAAAGTGCTGATACCTTTTACTATTAAATTGTCAAAAGCAAATTTACAGTATGATGCTTTATTTTAAATGATATTATTAAGTAAAAATTCCATATAGGAGTTTTGACATGCATTTTCACAAACACTTGACATGAACCTGTTCCTCCTGCTATTTATGCAAAGGTGTCACATAAAGTGCAACTGAAAGGAGGACCAAAGTACTTAATTTAAATGTAGAGTAGGCGATTTTGGAAAGGTTAGCATTGAAAGCATAAGATCCCACCCTCCCTGCAAATCACTCTCCAAAGCCACACCTCCTCCAAAACGTATGAACGCACACAGGCAGAGCAGAGGCTAACCATCAACACGATGAGAGACGGCGTTGGTGGAGGACTGAATGCAACTCTGTCAGATTACCTCACGTCTCATTCACTGCTGAGAAAACATTACAGTACAAAGTGCATGATGCATAATGCGAATACATACGTTGACAGGCAGGTAGGACAGCCTATCGTAGGCCTCGGACCTAGGGATATGATATGGTCGTATGCCTTTCACAGACAATATAAATACTTTTAGACCACTTAACTTAGTGATTGCCTTCTGGATGTGAAGAGACTTTCAACCAGTATAACAGAAAGTGTTTTTGAACCAAATCACCTACCCTGCATTTACTGATCAAAACAATAAATTGGATGAAAACCTGTATTTAGACTTAGGAAAGTGCATTTACCCAGGAATAATAATTCAGTGCATTGGATATAATGATAACAGCATAGTTTAAGGATGCATTTCTGTGCAGTATGGACAAATACATGTATTGACAGCTTTTGCCCATCTTCACTCAACAGAAACTCTACATGCATGCAGTGATGTGTTCTACTGAATTGACAATGTAAATGCAGCACTAGAATGATTGGGTAAAAGACCGTTCTGTCATCTAAGCCCAAACTTCTCTCAATTTTCACGTTCTTATTAAGCCTTGCTCTTGTTGGAAGCTGAGAACATAATCAAATTAGACCAAATATTTAATAAACAAACATGCGAAAGGGGCAGACCATTAGTAGATTTTTGTGAATGCATTCTGGTTCTGCGAAAACCCAAGGAGCTTTCTTAGGGCTCGGATTCCATGTGGGCCTGGTTATTTTGTCCCATTCATTGTAATTCATTGAGCTACATACTGAGGAGCTCTTAGGAAGAGGTTTTTATGAAAAGGACTGACGTGCTCTCAGCAATGCTTATCCGAATACATGAAAGGAATAATAAGCGACTGAAAGAGACAGACCTCTTGAAAAGTGATGAGGCCGGTCTGTTTATGCCACTGACTCATGGCTGCTTGAGAAAATAAAGCCCATCTCGCTGACTCAGTTCAACCTGCAGCGAGCATTTCTAGGGTTCTTGCTGCTCCAAGATTGACCGTATTTATTTCCTTATTTAATGTCCCTGCTTTATAGTTTATAACTAGTGGTACTTTTTTGATAATACAGTTTTATTTTAAATGTAATTTAAAGCTACTGAGATGTATACCTACAGTGCCCTCCAAAAGTATTGGAACAGTAAAGACAAAATTGCTCTGTTGTCTGTGGAGTCAAGACATTTACAAATATGATTAAAAGATGAATATGACACAAAACTACAGAATGTCACATTTTATTATTGGGTGATTCAACACCAGCAACCAACAACGACCTGATCGGCTGAGAAAACAACAGTAGTTGATGACAGACAAATCATAAAAGCTGTGAAAATGAACCCTAAAAG
>JAFVLL020030441.1:0-12051 GCA_021397915.2 Tor tambroides | reverse complement strand
TATTAACAAACGTGCGTGTTTATTTTAGCACTTCCGTCAGTGAACACTCAGCCTGCAAAACACTAAAATAAATATCAAAGAAATAATACAGTTAATAGGAAAGTAACCTTAAATAAGAAAGTTAAATACACCCTGTCTACCTCACGCGAGCGGCGCGGCGCGGCGAGAACCCATTATAATCAGTGATGCTGTCTATGCGGCGCGATACTACCATGGATACTACAAGACAAATCCCTCACAGTAAACTGCCTTGTCCTATTTATGATGTACTGACACAAAGTTCAAATGTCCTGTGTAGACGGACTCAACCTGTTGTGTTGCGACGCGGCGTCCGGTTTAAACACGGTTCACTGTTCCGCCACCAAGCAAGCGGGCGTGTTAACTCCTCTTCTGCACGCGCTACGAATGAGTTAATTACAGACCGATGTTGAATCTCCCTTTCTGTCAAAGATACTAGAAAAGGTAGTATCCTCACAATTATATTCCTTCTTAGAGAAAAATGGTATCTGTGAGGATTTCCAGTCAGGATTTAGACCGTTTCATAGAACTGAGACTGTTCTCATTAGAGTTACAAATGACCAGTGGCCTGTAGCACGAAGCAAGATGAAAAAACTTTGCAGAGTTGCAGAGTAGGTTTAGAGTTTACAAAACCAATCAAATCCAACCTGGTTTAGATCAGGATCAGCAGGCTCACAAAGCTAGATATAAATGTTCTCCATCAACTCAGAGCTTGATCCAGAGTTTGTGATTAACTCCAGAGAGCGTGCACCTGAAAGTGTGACACGTGCAGCAAACAGCCAATCACACAAAACATGGAGAGCATCAGCAAAGCGTCAGCTGGATTCAGTTCTCGCGAGAGTTGGCGCAATTCACATTTTTTCCTGAAAATTAAGAGATGTAGTTATTAAAAATGTAATAATTTTAAATGCATTTACAAGGCAGGAGTTAACACTTCTGCTGCAGCAAAAGTTTGTGAAGGCAGCAGAAAGAAAATATATGACTATGGAAAGGAATTAACTGAATTTAATTATTCATATATAGTTTCACACAGAGCTCAAAAGGAAAACATAAGTTTAGTCCTTTTAAAAGATGGATACATTAAAACTTATATGTATATGTTTCATTTAAATGTGAAGCTTAATGTTAACTGCCACTTCATATAATATTTATATGAATGATAAACAATTACAGATAATATAAATATAATAAGTAGCTGCAAAAGTCGGGCAACTTTGTCTCTAAAATTGACTGTAAACGGCTTTCATTTGGAGTGAGAGGGAGAGGGGGGGAGTGGCTTCATTGCATCTTATATATGTCACTTTGCTCACAGCTGATTGGTCCAGTTTGGGTTTGCGATCTCTAACCCAGCTGTGTATCATAAGTTACCATGGTGGCAAAACCCGCTCAAAACCAACCCACCTTCTTGAGCCAGAAAACCAAACGTGGACTTACCTGGGTAAAAACTGAAACCAGCTTTGTGCTAAAGGCCACTGCTGTTCCGATCGTCATTGTATCTCTCTATTAGTGCTACTGGATCTTAGCACCGCATTTGATACTATCGACATTCTTTTTAATAGTCTAGAAAATATGTTGGCATTAGAGTAAGTGCATTGGCATGGTTCAAATTGTACTTATCTGACCGCCATCAATTCGTGGCAGTGAATGAAAACATATACCAATCACAAGTGCAGTATGGAATACCCCAAGGCTCAGTACTAGGACCGTTACTTTTCACGCTTTACATGTTACCCTTGGGAGATATCATCAGGAAACACGGTGTTAGCTTTCACTGTTATGCTGATGATACTCAACTTCGCAGCCTGACGAAACATACCAAATTGCGAAACTAATGGAAAGCATAGTTAATATAAAAAACTGGATGCTTTGTTTTTTTTCCAGAATTTAAAAGTAAAAAAATTACTGAGGTGTTAATTATAGGACCAAAGACCTCTGCTTATAATAACCTACAACACTGTCTAACACTTGATGGCTGCTCTGTCAATTCTTCGCCATCAGTTAGTACCTAGGTGTGCAATCTTTCCTTTGAAAGCCACATTTCTAGGATTTGTAAAACTGCATTTTTTCATCTCAAAAATATATCTAAATTACGACCTGTGCTCTCAATGGCAAAGGCAAAAACGTTAATTCATGCGTTCATGACCTCAAGGTTAGATTATTGTAATGCTTTATTGGGTGGTTGCTTTGCACGTTAAATAAACATATTCCAGCTGGTTCAAAATGCACACCTGTAATGTTTTCTTCTAAGGCATTTTTAAATGTTGTTTAAATATCTTAATTTAACTAAGGCCTAGTCCTGGCTTAAGCTAAGCCCCATTTGTGAAACTGAGCCTTAAAGGGATACTCCACACCAAAATGCAAAGCTTTGTTCGTCCTCGGAACACAATTTAAGATATTTTGGATGAAAACTGGGTGGTTTGTGACTGTCCCATTGACTACCAAGTAAATTACACAGTCAAGGCACAGAAAAGTATAAAAAACATTGTCAAAATAGTCCAACAAAAAACATTGGCCTTAGCAAATTGTACCACTATAGAATTGTGACTGCTTATTTGATGTGTGTGTGTGTGTGTGTGTGTGTGTGTGCACAAGACAAGTGTGAAATGTTATTTTAGACCTAGCTTCTTAGAGGATCATTTTCATTAAATACTTCTACAGGACATTTGTTGAATATGCAGTATGATTGGATGAGATAGAAGCATCCAGATTTGATTAGAATATAAATGCTGAGTAAACGTATCTCTCTTTGTCACACTCTGCAGCCAATCTGTATGACTGTTGACCTTTTCTTGCGAGAAAAAAATATCTTCAAAAGACTTTTTGTCTCATGCCTTTATTGAAATAGAAAAATTGCCACAACACATTTACATTTATTCATTTAGCAGGTCGCTTTTATCCAAAGCGACTAACAATTGAAAAATACAACAAGTGATTCATCATAAAGAGGCAAATAGACACAGGAAGTGCTTGTACAGTAGGTGGACAGCCAAAATGACTTCTACCACCGCCGCAGGGCCACGGTGTTAACTGCAAGTCAGTCGCATGTTAAAGTCGTTCATGAAACTACCGCCAGGTGGTGCAAAGTGACAGTTTGCAAACTGACTGAAAGTACTGTATGATATTTTGTTTTGTAAACGGAGATCAAATAACTAAATAAAACAACAAGAACATTATAATATAACAGTATAACATCCTTAAAAATCATTAGAAAATTTACAGCGAGGGTTAATTTCAAAACGTGGGATAGTCGTAGGCTGCAGCCTAACGCATCAAATAAAAAATAAAAATGCTCCTACTGCATGTTATGGTTATTAAACAGTCATTATGAAAACCATTAAAATAACACAATTTCCTTATGTTGTATTAAGGGGTTTTCATTTCAATCTACAGGCTAATGAAAGTTTTTGAACGAAAAATCCTGACCTTGGCCGTTGGTCCTCTGTGCAAGGCTGCAAGTTCATGAGACTCTATTCGTGTCGGAATTTAGTCTAACTCACACCATTAAAAAAAAACTTCAAATCAAGATTAAGGTGAAATGACTAAACCTAAACATAGGAGTCTGATAAAAATGCTGATTTTAGAAGATTTCAGATGGCATGTAGAGGCTTTTGCATCTGAAATCTTCAAATGTAAATGTTGAATCATGCAAGTAAAACACTAATTAATCTTATAATAATAAAATTATATACATAATTTTTCTCTTCTGTGGCCCCTGTGAAGAGGTCTGTTCATGGAACATAAGGTGGTTTCACTGGAAGACTCCATAGAAGCTTCATCAAAAGGGTTGTCTATATTGTCCTCAGAGTATGAATCTTCTTAATGAAGAATACACAGTCAAATTTAGTGTTTGTAAGATGTTTCTAAATGTACATCATGCACACAAAGTTAAAGCGTGCACTTTAACTTGATACCACCAACGTAGAACATCCCACTAGGTGAATTATATGGATTGTTTACATGTTTTAACATATAGGACACATCTGTCAAGGTAATCTCATTAATACCTACATTACAGACTATAGAAATATACGAGTTAAAAAAAGAAAGTACATTTGCATATCTCCACGAAATTGCGTTTCTGTCACTTATCACAAAGAAGTGTTCTCTAGATCACCTGAAGTAACTCATATAATAGCATATAAAAGCAGGGTTAGTTAGTCTACCTTACCTGGACTGTTGGTCATGTCTTCTGAGGGCAAGTCCTCAGGGAAGCCGACATCCACGCCGTTATCATCAGGGTTGGCAATAGGATGCTCTCCCATAAATGAATCGATAATGTCATAAACCGGAAAACTGGACGGGTTGCTACCACTTTTATCATTCTGTGATTTAGCCTTGAAGAACGCTGTTTTTAGTAACTTCCATCTGTTTTTGATTTGCTCGATTGTTCGACTGAAACCTCCAATCTGCATTTCTTCAAACACCTAACGAGCTTAAACAGCTCGTTATTGCGGACATTTCTTCCGTCCAGTTTTGTCACAATTTTTGTCTCTTTTAGTATGTTCAGTAAGTAGTTTGTTTCCTCTGTCGACCAGTTCTTTCCACCCGATGCCATCTTTACAACTAAAGACGTGAACGTGAACTTGCGCACTGCGTAATGCGTGTCAGCATTGCACTGCGCTTGTGTCCCAGAGACTTCTGAATACGATTGAGAAAGTAGTCGGATTCAAGCGTTGACATGGTCATATTTTGCCGTTGGATTGGATTAGAAAAGGAATAAACCACCCCTTCCAATCCGATCAAAATTTCATTCGTATCGAGCTCAATCGGATCGATTAAGGTGTTTACATGAACGTTTTTCAATCAGATTGAACCGTCAATCCGATTACAAATGGATTATTTGGGTGCATGTAAACGTAGCCAATGATGAACCGACTTTAATTGAAAAATTAAGTGTTTGCTATTGTGTTCTTACATTATTGATTCAGTGATGTGATGAATGACAATGTTTTTTGTGCAAGCCCACTCATGAAAGGGCTTGGTTTCGCCAATCAAACTGAGAGCAGGTATTCTGGAGTAGAAGCTGCTGAGGCTGCTCTGAATGTCCCTCCACCCTGGGACACTTCTCAGTAGGGCCCATTCAAGTTGTTTTGTATTCTCCAGCCAAACAAAAAAACCCAATTATTGAGATAATCACGATGCAGATAAAAGTTTCTCCTACTAAGAGATACAAGCACATGTCACCAGCTTAAACAAGGGTTTCTAACCGATATTTAATGTCAAAGGGAATAAATAATTCTTCCAGCCTGGCCTGCAAGATTTTCCTCAGGTCATGAGTGAGGATAGCGACTTCTGTGGCAGATACATGGTCTTACTCTACTGTCTCCAGTGCACGGTGAAAAGTGGCCGTCTGTTTAAGCAAAAATCCAAGCCAAAGTTTTGTGCAAGGGTTGCTGAATGTGTCTCAGAACTTTTGGGCATTTTTTTGAGATAGAACGTAAGCACGCAGACCATCAAAAAGGTGCAGAATTTGTTCAAGTGCTGGACCAAGAGAGAGGAAACGTGTTGTAACGGACAAAACGTTACGTGATTTTATTATTGTACTTATGTTCATTCATTTCATTTTGATTTCATGGTATCATGTATTTGAGCCACATGCAGTACCACAAGGAGCAGTGTGAGGGCACTAATGCCTGGAGGTAAACGGGCATATAAGCCCAATCACCATAGAGTAAGTCAGTTCGTTTGGTAGAGGGAAACCATTTGGTTGACTTTGTGCTACCGGCTTGCTCTTTGGATGTCCTTTGTTGAGAACTCTTTGAGTTTATGCTTAGCTGTGAGTATTTTCTGGCTTATTTACCTGACTAAATGTTTGTAAAAATTAATGCTGATATTGTATTTTGCTTTCTCTTTAGAAAGGACTCTTATATTTTTGTGTACAACCTCTGTACCTATCGATTCTAAAAAAAAAAAAAAAAAAATCTACATAATGCCTAAAATGACTCTAAATACTCAGATTCGAAATTATACTTCTGAAGTTTTCACTAAATATTCAAAAGGATTATTTGAAAATGCCTAAAATTCCAATGGCGTCTAGTTAGACAGCTCGGTGTGGTTTGAGACACTTCCACTCTGTTTCTCCTCCCATCAGGAACACCTTTGGAACACATGGAGCAATGCGGAAGAGCCAAAAAAATCTGTGCCAAATTAACTGCATTACGCCAAGTTTACGTAAGCACGCACTACCGATTTTACTCCACCTGTTGTCAGCACCCGGTGAGATCACGAAAAACGCTTCAAGCGTTAAAACTGGTTACTTAGGCGTTAAGACAATTATAATTTATCTTTTTATCGACGCTACAGCTAGATGTAAAATAATAGCCTACTAAATAATAGCTTATGAACGTTTCGTTGTATGTTATTGTGTTAGTGCATGAGGAAGTAAGGCAAACAGTGAACACAAATCGTATTTGTTTGTAATTGAGATTACATCAGGTCTCTTCGGTGGGCAGATTCTCTCACTTTCCCTCTATCAGAACCTTTCTGCCTCTGCTGCATTTTGAAATCCACTGTAATAGCTATAACAGTAAATTACAGAACATTGTCTCACATGATGAGACGTTTAGATAATGTGTGATAAAGATGTGGAAAGAGGTTTGACGTAATGAGACTCTAACATCATCAATCATATGACTGGACAAAACCATTGAGAGAAAAAAGGCGGGCTTATAATTACGTACTGATACCACGCATGCATCCCATTTAAAATATTGTTGAAAGTTGAATTATTGGGTTTGAAGGCATTGTATTTTCCCTTTATGCTTTTATGGGAATGTAGATTTACATCATCATCAGACCTGTGTAGTAGCTCTTGATTCTGGTGTCAAATGAGCGCTAATGACTTTTAACCAAGGCAGTTCAGGGTGCGCATTTCCCCCCCACTCATATTGTGTATAATGGTGTTAATTTGGTTTTCTGGATGGGCTATGAGCTGACCATTAACCATTTAACCATAAACAGTTAGCAAAAACATTAGTCATCTACTGCCACCTTCTGGCAAATCACATTATGAATCGCTCACTTTTACCATCGCTCAGATGAGATCAACTATTTATTTGTGACAAGTACATGAAAAATACATCATGATTTTCCCCCCAAAGCATAATAACCTATTGCAAACCAAATGGCCATGGCATTGGTGTTTGGACTTACTGATTGGGTCCTCTGGTTCTAAAAATGTGAAGAAACAAATACTGCAAAAAAGGTTACAGATACATGCACAACAGTACGTGTGGCCACTTGATGCTTCAGCTGAATGTACATATAATGAGCAGACTGCAAACGGAGCACAGAGCACGCCGGTATGTCAGTGGAATGATACGCCACATGTTTATTGACACTTGTACAGAGAAAACAATTATCACCGGATCATGCAAAGCAATAATACTGTGCACAAAGAAAACACAACATGAACAGTGTGACGCCGGAATAAACATATATTCAAATTAAACTCCTGAGATGTTAAACATACAGTACAATACAATATGCAGAGATACTATAAACATGGCACTCATGAATATCTTGACAGGTTGATAAGTGCTGGATGCAAGCTATGTCGCTAAAACACCAGGCGTTCCACTGAAATCCCACCACTGCATTGAAACCGACCAGTCCAAGCATTGATTATTGTAGGAAACTTGAAGAGGAAAGTGCTTTTATAAAGATTCCGAGGTATTGTTGAACTAAAGTCTCACTGGCTAATGCTTACAACACATCCACTAGTTACACGCACACACACACTACAGGGGATAAACAAGGGAAACTAGTCACAAATATTTGTCTCCGGGTAAAGAAAACACACTATCACGATACAGCTACAACATCGAGGGGCTATAGACGAATTCAGCATACTCCAGCCTCCTGTAACGGATCGCTTGAGAGCCATCCCCTCCTCATATAAATCCCAGTGTTTCAGAGCAGAGCGACTCAAAAAACATAAACACCAACATCTCGCAAGAACAATCACTGTACATCACTCTAACCTTCTCAATTAACACTCGGATAATTACAGCAGAGTTGGGAGGAGGGGTTAAATGTACACAGCTACATGGAATTAACCTCAGACCGGGATGCATATTTGTCACTCGAGTGCCTGGCCACCTTTCAGGCTGTGGGGTTTTGTCATTAGTCAGAGAACAGGCTTGCAAAAGACTTTCGCAAGTTTCGAATGGTCTCCGCCTTGGCTTCGTCCTCGTTGCTGGAGCGGAACGTCTCGCCAAAGGCGTTGAAGGCGTTGGTCAAGGACTGGGATTTGCTGCAAGACAGTGGGAAAGGCAGAAGGCAAATTTAGATCATCTTTGAAGCTACGCCTTTGTTTGGGTAGTCGTGTAATTTCAATGAACGCGAGAGTAAGGTGTTGAAGGCAGAGGAGCTCAGTCCTAATCATGGAGATGTACCTTCCTGCAGAGTTTGCAGCTCTGAACCAAGCCAATCACAGGATTCGTTTTCAATGGAATAGCACAAGCAGGTTTGGTGGAGCAGAGCTGATCCCTGCAGGAAGGTAGGACTGCGTTCCAACTCACATACTGTCCGTCCTATATACTACGCTACGTTAGGATTAGCGGGTCCCAAAACATACCCTGCTGAAAAAAAACCCAGCATATGCTGTTTAGGCATGTTTTGAAGCATGGTAGCTTGTTTGAGCCGGTTTAAGCTGGTCATGTGCTGGTCCTAAGCAACTAGCTCCTGCTCAGGACTACCTCATAACCAGCTGAGGGCCAGCTAAGGACCAATCAAGGACCTGCTCAAACCAGCTTCCATGCTTCAAAACATACCAAACAAACATAGGTAACACTTTAGGATACTGATCCTTTGTTAATGAATAAGTGACTAATGTACGGTGGCCGAGAGAGCTCAACGCGCTGCAACTTCAGAAAACACATGCAAATAGAAAAAACACCAGCAAATTAAGAAAACATCTTCATCATTTTGACAGCACACGCGCTGCAAATCCTCACAACACATGCAAATTAAGAAACGCGCTGCAAATCCTCACAACACATGCAAATTAAGAAACGCGCTGCATGGACCACAACGGAAATGTTTCAAGGGGACCCAAAAAAGTGACGGACCGGCTGGGATTTGGTTATTGTGCAGTGGCTATTGGTCAGTGGAGTTGTTGGTGAACTGAAAGGTGAGTTTTTTTGTTTATTTTAAAATATTATTCTTACTGTCAGTCTGCAATTTATTTTGACCTGGTTTTAACAATTAATGAAGAATTGCGAATTTATTTTCATTAACCTTGAAATTATATTTAGTTGAGGATATTAAATTAGTTAGATATTAAATTCTTATATAATAACGTTAATCGTGTATTCGTCATTATTAATATAATAATATCCAAAGACAAAATCATGCAATCAGGGATGTTAAAATAAACAACAACAAAAAACATCTTTCAGTTCACCAACGCTCCACTGTCCAATAACGCCACTGCACAGGTCCCCCACACTAGCTTCCATTTCGTTGTGTCCATTGCAACGCATTTATTTAATGAAATTTACGGCACTCATCTTAAGTTTACAGTAATATTGTGAATTTGACATTCTATTTGCATGTGTTGTGATGATTTGCAGCAACGTTTCTTAATTTGCATGTGTTGTGAGGTGCAGCACGTGTGCTGTCAAAATAAATGAAGATGTTTCTTAATTTGCTGGTGTTTTTTCTATTTGCATGTGTTTTCTGAAGTTGCAGCGCGTTGAGCTCTCTCGGCCACACGTACTAATGCCTATAACATTATGTGCTTTGCTATTACCTAACAAGAAACTCTGATTATTGATTTAGTAAATAATAGCGCTCGGCTGAAACTGGTAGTTCACTATTAGCTAATCAATAACTACTATTTATATATATATATATATATATATATATATATATATATATATATATATATATATATATATATTACTAACCAAAACCTTACAAAAACCTTAAAAGTTTACAGTGACTTCAGTAATTACTAGGGAGTTATCACGATCTTCACTTTAGAATACTGATCCAAAAAAATTGTAATTCCTTTAGAAGGATGTATTACCACCTGAAAAGTTACTACCCAATGCTTTACAAAACCCACAAAAGCTTACAATGATTTCAGTTATTACTAGGGAGTTATCATGATCTTCACTTTAGAATACTGATCCAAATAATTAGTAATTCCTTCAGAAGAATTTGGTAATATTTGAGTCATTACTAGTGGGTTACCATGACCTTTACTTTAGAATTAATTATACATTATGCATTATTCATATTAATTATGAACCTGTATACAGTAGTTCTTAGGGAGGTATGAAAAAATAATAGTTACTGATTAGCTAATAGTGAACTACCACATTTGACTAAGCACTATCACTTACTAATTCATTAATCAGAGTTTCTTGTTAGTTACTAGTAGTTACTAGAGTGCTAATATTGCGTTACTCATGTGTTCTTGTGTAGTTATTCATTAATGATAGAACAGTATTCTAAAGTGTTACCCAAACATATGCTGTTTTTTTCAACAGGGTAATATACTGAAAATAGCATGTCAAAGGTTCTGATATGCAAGAGAACTGATTTGCAATGTTTCTTCGACTTAAGCCCAAAGTGTACTTCACTTTTTATGTGTAAGCAAGGGACAGCGTATAGAGCACGTGAAGCCCAAAATATACTTCACTTTTTACGCGTACGCGAGGGATAGCGTACAGTGTGCATGACGCACATTTCGTCATCAGAATAGTATGCGTGTACTGTACGCGCACCACTCGATTTTTATAACCGCGCGTACTTTGCAGGTTGCACATGCGCATTGAATTTGTTTTGCAGTAATCAGTTGTTCCACAAGGTGGCAACACTGGCCCAGGCTGTTGTTTCACAGTAGAGAACGAATTTAAAGAGACAGAACAACAACAAATTAGCGGACACTGCAACAACAACAGACGGCTGCATTGACAAGCGCTTATGAGCAAGAGGTTTCAGGATAACCCAGCTTGGGTTTAAAAGAGTTCAAATATATTTGTTATCAGTTATAAATTATGGGGAAAAATAGAGCAGACGCCCGTGGTCGCGCACAACATCAAATGGAGTATACTTTGAAAGGCATGCGCGTACAAAACACAAAGTACACTTTGGGCTTTAGGTATACTGGCTACTTTATAGGTCAAAGTTAATGTTTACCACCACTAGCATATAGTATGTATTTTGTATAGCATGCATGTATGGGATTTAGCCCACTTCTCCAGGAGAAGCACCCTAATGCAGGGCAGTTGTGTCCTGTCCTGCTCTTGGAGGGCCAGTGTCCTGCAGAGTTTAGCTCCAGTCAGCTCTTGCGTGGAAGTTTCTAGCGAGTCTGAAGACACTGATTAGTTGGTTCAGGTGTTTTTAATTAGGGTTGGGGCTAAACTCTGCAGGACAGCGGCCCTCCAGGAATTACAGAATGGTTTCTTGCTCAAATGGACAAGCCTTGCAGCAAATGATCTCCAAGTGAAAAGACGCTTACTTCAACAGAGGATGGGTTGACTTCTGCTGGGGTGCAGGCTGTTCCTCCACAGGAGGCTGAGATTGGGTGGGTTTCGCTGGGGTAGGTTGGGCCGGGGCTGGGGTGGGAGCAGGGGAAGGAGTTGGTCTAACAGGGGCTTCGGATGGAGCAGTAGTCTGAGCTCGGGGTTCAGGTTTGACTTGCTCTCTGAGCACTGGTTTAGGCTGGAGCTGAGGTTTAGCTGGTGACGGGGGTTTAACAGGACCTTTGACTGGGGCTTGCTCTTGAGCAGGGACTGGATCTGGCTGGGTTTGCCCAGGATTCTGATCTGTGTCGCCCAGTTGAGCTTTCGGTTGGGCCTTGGTGGGAGGTGGGGTCTGGGGTTTGGGTTGGATCTGAGGTCTGGAGTTCCTCCGAACTGGAGGCACAGGCTTTGGGGGAAGTGGTTTGGGAGGTTGGGGTTTTGGGGGCAGTTCCGTTGGCTTTCCTGGAGTGGGTTCAGGTGCTGCTTGAGCCTGGGGTTTGGGCTGCTGCGTGGTGGGTGGTAGAGTTGGGGTAGGGCCTGCTTTGGGCACAGGCTC
>JAFVLL020030440.1:0-14912 GCA_021397915.2 Tor tambroides | reverse complement strand
ATCTTTATGTACATGTATACTAAGCTTTGGCAATATGGTATCATTTACAGTCATGCCAATAAAGCAATTTTGAATTTGAATTTGAATTTGAATTTATAAACTCAAAATAAAGCCACCACCCTGTCATATTTCCTATACAACATCACTTTTTTGCAAAAATGCATTATGTAGTTTCCTTAACAGGCCATTTAAACCGTTTTGCATAATTTAAAGGCACACATTTGATTTCTAAATCATGGCTCTAACTTACTTCAAATAAAATGCAAATAGGTGTTCAAAGCAATGCATGGCTCTGTGAATTAATAATGCAGCACACTATATATGTTTGTTATTGTCTTCGTGTTACCTGCTCCTTCACTGCCAGCCTCAATGGAGCCAGAACCTCTTCAATACTGCCATCCATCTTCTGTCCTTCCGTCATCTCCTTCTTCTTCAACAAACAGCCCGACAGGGAGAGCGCTCTGATCGGAGGGGAACCACACAGGCGTATGGGACTGGATCGGACCCTCGGAACCGCGCGGACGGTGGAGATCTGTGTACCGGTCCTGAGGAGGAGTGCTGATGTTGCGCTCCGCAGAGACAGCATGGACCGAGAGGAGGAGGAGGAGTAACCACACAGCGGAATTGAATGATGAAATCCCCAGAAATGGGTAAGCGACGGCGGGGATTCAGTTCGGCACTTTCGCCAATTTTTTGGAATAGAGTTGAATTGAAAACTGACAGATTCGTCACAATCTCACTGTTTTACTACGATTGTCATTAGACTGCAAAAATCGAAGCAAAAGGTGAAAAATAGTAATAAAAGGACGAACTAAAAACAAACCAAGTGCTTCTTGTATTATTAAAAATTCTGAAGTATTTTTAATGTATTTATCTTGATTTCTTAAAATCCGCATCTTGGGTGGGAGGGTAAATAAATAAATAAATAAATATTTACCATAACATGAATATATATATATATATATATATATATATGACTTAGTATTTATTAATGACTTATTGAATTCCACACTTTGTGAATGAATGAATGATAAATACTAAAACTAAATACTTAAATACTAAAATACTAATGCTTGTACAAGTAACAATAAAAATTCATTTTAAATAGAAAGACTGTATAACACTGTGTAATACATCATATATTACAATAAATATCATACATTACAATAAATTAAACACATTAAAGAAAACATAAAATACAAGCATACAAAACATACAAACATAACAGACATTCTTCTGATGTTTGTTAACCTCCAGTCTCAAATAAATAAATAAATAAATAAATAAATATTTACCACCACATGAAAAAATATTTATATAATTACTTATTTATTAATGACTTATTGAATTTAACACCTTGTGAATGATAAATAAATAAATACTAATGTTTCTAAAAGTAACAATTAATAAAAAATAATTTTAAATAGAAAGAAGGAGTGTAACACTGTATAATACATCATATATTACAATAAATATAATACATTACAAAAAAATTACATGAAAATTAAAGAAAACATACAAAATATACAAACATACAAAACACAACAAATATTCTTTTGAATGTTTATTGACCACCAGTCTCAAAATAAATAAATAAATAATATTTACCACCACATGAAATTTTTTTTTTTTGTATAATTACTTGTGATTCCGATTGAAATACACACCTTGTGAATGTATGAATGATAAATAAATAAATACTAAAACTTCTACATTTACATTTAGTCATTTAGCAGACGCTTTTATCCAAAGCGACTTACAAATGAGGACAATAGAAGCAATCAAAACCAACAAAAGAGCAACAACATGCAAATACTATGACAAGTCTCGGTTAGTCTAAAGCAGTATACGTATCAAGGTTTTTTTGTTTTTTTTTTAAAGAAAACAAATAGATAGAATATATAAAAAGAAGAAATCTAGAGTTTTTTAATTTTTTAATTTTTATTTTATTATTTTATTTTATTTTTTTAAAGAAAACAAGTAGATAGAATATAGAAAAAGAAGAAATCTAGTTTTTTTTAGAATAGGAAAAAAGAAAGCTAGTGTTAGATTTTCAAGAAAAAAACAAGCAGCTAGAGAATAAATATGCAGTTGATAGAGGGTCAAGTGTGTGTGGGTATTTTTAAATAAAAAGAAGACAGATAGATAAAAAAGATAGCTTAAAATAGATAGATAAAATAGCTTCTAAAAGTAACAATTAATAAAAAATAATTTTAAATAGAAAGAAAGATTTTATAACACTGTATAATACATCATTGTCACGAATCGGGTCCATGCTATTCCGGACAATCACCACCAGAGGTCACCCACTCACCACATGGACTCTCACAGCACACAGCACACCGTACTGCATTTCCCATAATCCATTGCACTGACGACACGCACCTGATTCCACTGATCATCCAATCACACACGCTATTTAAACCATGGACATTCTCAGTCTCATTGCCGAGTATTGCATGCGTTTATTACTCTCCTAGAGATAGCATCTTTACGGAGCCCTAGCCTTAGTTCTAGTCATAGTCTTGCCTTGCCTTGTTATTCCTTCCGTGTCTGACCCTGCCTTTGTTTTCTGGATTTACCCCCCTTGCCTTGCGTTTGGACTCTGTTCGCGCCCCGCTTGGATTATTGCTCGCCTCTGGATTATCTCTCTGCCTGGCTCCCTTTGGATACTGTTCGCCGATCGTCGACCTCTCGCTGCTCCACTTGATTGCTGTGTCATGCCCTACCATACCTGCTTTGCTGTGAACCGACCCTGCCCTTGTATGGACGGTGCTTATTAATAAAGCTTTGCACTTGATCCGCACGTCTACGTCACAGTCTCGTAATCAGAATACTGACACAAAAGGATCCAGCGGCTTTTCAAATAGTCATCCTCAGGTATGGACACAGCAATTCCGAATAAGCTGGGGTCAAGCCAGAGTCTGCTCACGTCACGTCTGTCAAGCCAGAGTCTGCTCACGCCACGCCTGAGCCTCATCGCAAGATGGCTGCCACGCCTGAGCCTCATCACAAGATGGCCGCCACGCCTGAGTCCCTGGCCAAGATGGCCGCCACGCCTGAGCCTTGTCACGTCATGTCTCTCACCAGAGATTTAAGCACAACCTTCGAGTTCCCTGTCTAACTGCTAGTATAATGGACCCACCACTGATGTCGGTGCGAGCAGCTGGCATTCCCAGGGCCTCAGCACTGGCTATCACGGAGACTGTTCCCCCGACCTCAGTGCTTCCTGTCATGGCGGTTGCCATTTTGAGTTTGTGGGCTGCACTCTGGGCTCCTGAGGCCTCTCCTGTCCACGAGGCTGTTCCTGAGGCCTCTCCTGTCCACGAGTCTGTTCCTGAGACCTCTCCTGTTCACAAGTTTACAGAGACTGTTCCCCCGACCTCAGTGCTTCCTGTCATGGCGGTCGCCATTTTGAGTTTGTGGGCTGCACTCTGGGCTCCTGAGGCCTCTCCTGTCCACGAGTCTGTTCCTGAGGCCTCTCCTGTCCACGAGTCTGTTCCTGAGGCCTCTCCTGTCCACGAGTCTGTTCCTGAGGTCTCTCCTGTCCACGAGTCTGCTCCAGTGCCTCCAGAGGTGGCGGCTTCCGCTGCAGAACCTCCCGAAGTGGTGGCGCCCGTTCCTGAACTCACGGCCTGCCCTGTCACGGAGGCCGTTCCTGAACTCACTGTAAGCCCTGTCACGGCCACGGAGGCCGTTCCTGAACTCACTGTCTGCCCTGTCACGGCCACGGAGGCCGTTCCTGAATTCACTGTCTGCCCTGTCACGGCCACGGAGGCCGTTCCTGAACTCACGGCCTGCCCTGTCACGGAGGCCGTTCCTGAACTCACTGTAAGCCCTGTCACGGCCACGGAGGCCGTTCCTGAATTCACTGTCTGCCCTGTCACGGCCACGGAGGCCGTTCCTGAACTCACGGCCTGCCCTGTCACGGAGGCCGTTCCTGAACTCACTGCCTGTCCTGTCACGGCCACGGAGGCCGTTCCTGAACTCACTGTCCGCCCTGTCACGGCTAAGGAGGCCGTCTGTGAGCTCACGCCCTGTCCTGTCACGGCTAAGGAGGCCGTTTGTGAACTCTTGCCCTGTCTTGTCGCGGCTATAGCCGGGGCCCCTGAGACTATGAATGTTCTGCTTGTGTTGTCTGTCTCTGCTCTCCCTGTGTTGTCTGTCTCTGTTTCTCCCAGATTTCAGACTCTGCCATGGTTTCCAGTCCCGTCTGCTCCGCCGTGGTGGTCTTCCGCTCAGGTCTGGTGGTCTTCTGCTCCGCCGTGGTGGTCCTCTGGTCCGGTCTGGTGGCCTTCTGTCCCGCTCTGGTGGTCTTCCGCTCAGGTCTGGTGGTCTTCTGCTCCGCCGTGGTGGTCCTCTGGTCCGGTCTGGTGGCCTTCTGTCCCGCTCTGGTGGTCTTCTGCTCTGCCGTGGTGGTCTTCTGCTCTGCCGTGGTGGTCTTCTGGTCCGGTCTGGTGGTCTTCCGCTCAGGTCTGGTGGTCCTCTGCTCCGCCGTGGTGGTCTTCTACTCCGGTCTGGTGGTCATCTGCTCCGCCCTGGTGGGCTCTTGCTCTGTCCTGGTCTCCGGTTCCGCCTGGGTGTCCTGCTCTGCCGGTTCTGCCTCAGTCCCTGGTCTTCCCACTTCCTCACGGACCTGGCCCTCCGTCCCTCCCCCTGTTCCGCCTCCGCTCCACCGCCCTCCTGGACTATATAGGAGCGTCTGGAAGCCGCTCCTTGGGGGGGGGGCTATGTCACGAACCTGGTCCATGCTATTCCGGACAATCACCACCAGAGGTCACCCACTCACCACATGGACTCACAGCACACAGCACACCTTGGACTGCATTCTGCCAATCCATTTGAATGATCACACCTGATTCCAACACTCACACACCACCACTTACTTAAAACCATGGACATTCTCAGTATCTTCGCCGAGTATTGCATGCGTTTATCACTCTCATAGCGATAGCACTTTACGGAGCCATAGTATTAGCCATAGTCTTAGTCTTGCCTTGCCTTGTTATTCTTGCCGTGTCTGACGGTTTTGTTTCTTGATTACCCTTTAGCTTTGCCAGCCATGATTTACATATTGCTCTGCCTCTGGATTATCTCTCTGCCTTGCCCTTTGGATTGTTCACACCGCGACCTCGCTGTTTTTCTACTTTGATTGCTGTGTCATGCCCTTACCATACCTGTTTACAGTGAATCCCACCCGCTCAGGTATGACCATGTTTATTAATAAAGCTTTGCACTTGGATCCGCACGTCTCACGTCTCGTCAGCCCCGTAACAATCATATATTACAATAAATATCATACATTACAATAAATTAAACACATTAAAAAAAACATATAAAATATACAAACATACAAAACATTTTTCTGATTTCTTTTTTCTTCTGATGTTTGTTAACCACAAATCTCTAAATAAATAAATAAATGATATAAAAAAAATGAAAGTTCATCATTCTAGTTTTAGTTCATTGCAGAGCCCAGGACTGAACCACAGTGACCAGGCTCTGCATAGTAGGTCCAAGCTCTGCTGTAATTTCCTGTGGTTCCCACTGCTTCCTGCGGTCAGGCTGGAAATATAAAGTAAAGGGAAACAGACAGAAACATGAGGGACATAAAGATTACAGTTTCTACTCAGTTCTTGGCTATGACTGAATGAAAATGTATATATATATATATATATATATATATAAATATATATATATATATATATATATGTGTCAATTTAAAATGGACATCGAGAACTTCACTATGATGGAGTACAGCTAATACTTTACACCCAATGATGAATGGTGTAGAGTTCAAGACCTGAGTAGTTCAGGATATTACTATTAACAGTGTTATGATTCTAGTTATCAATCAAAGTAAATATATACGTGTGTCAGGAACTGTCAAGACTATAGCAGCCAAAATGTAATAATGAAATAATCGTTCATGATGTACCCTTCCCAACACTAAATCAAAGTAAATGTGTATTGTATCAAAGGTAGCTGTTAAGACAAGTAAAATTAATGATTGTGATTGATATGTACATTGTGTATTACAGATCAGTGGTAATACTCAATTAACACTTCACAGTTCGACCACAAGGTGTCAGTATAAGCACACATTTAAATAGTGCCTCATATTTAGCAACTGTGGAATAACAATAGGCTAAATAGTAAATCTATCAGTTTAGTAAGTATAGTATATACTTAGTATATACTATAATTTCTATATAATTTATATAAACGTCATTCATTAGTTATATACCATTATTAACCTATTTTTATTCCATATGTGGCTAGAGGAATATTCTGTATTTTTGAATGTTGAATGTTTTATTTTGAGTAAAAACAGAACAGAACTTTTTCAAAAATCCCATAATTAATTTAGCAACTCAACAGCATCGACCAACAAGCCCAAGATATATCTTTGAATGGTTTGTTGGCATTATTTATATTTAAAAGTACAAAGATGTGATAAGGTATTTAAATAGGCTGTAAACTAGTTGAAGTGATGGTTGCATCACACAGGCTGCCTTATTAAACATTAAGATCAAACACCCACCTTCATCAAATATTCAGTAACCCTCCCACCTCTCTCTGTCATTAAAACATTTTTGAAATCACTGCAATTTCTAATAGTATCTCAGCAAAATCATTTCCCTTTTAAACCATAGATGCCTATACTTAACGTGCTATTGATTATATTGTTTTCAGCATCAGGCCACATTTTTAGATTCTTTAAATCTGATGGTCATTAGGTTTGAAATGACTTTATGACTGTGAGTTATGCTGTTGTAAGTGAGAGCTCACAAGATTAATTATGATGCAAACTATTCAAGCAGTTATTTAAACTTCACTTTAAGAAAAACAAGTCAGAAACAAATAAAAACGAGTCAGAAAACAAAATAAAGTTTTTGATTCAACAAGCATTAGATTCGTTGTTTTTTCTTTCTTTCTTGTTTTAAGTGTACAACGTCTTAATATCTTACATTTAAGTTTCAAACAAATTTCTTTTTACAGTTTTGCTAGAAATATTATTTAATATTGAATATTTTATATATAGTGTGTTTTTTGTTCTAGAAAACGACGAAAAATTATTTAAAAGATTACTTTTGCAGGGCATACATTGCATATATTACGTTTTAAGGTGACACAATATAATTAATAAATTATAATTCATAAATAACAAATGAATAATTAAAATAAAATTGGATTAAGTAGATACATTTATTTATTTACAATTTTTATTTATATGCTGCTACATTTTTGCCAAATTATCATAATAAATTAATAATTCATCATACTTTTTCATTTCATTTCACTTTTCCACACACTTTTTATGACAGCGTCGCTGATATCAAGTAAATAACTGCAGTAACTATGGTTGCTATGGTACGTTTTTGTAAAGGGTAGTTTCACACGGTCAAAAACACACGCACGCACACACACATGCACAAGGGGAGAGAAAGCGCGGCTGCAGATCAGACTCTTTGTTAATACACACTCTGTCACTGATCTCCATAGACCTCAAATCACACGAGGGCTGAGATGTCGCCGATTCTCGCCATCTGACAGGAGTACCTCGTGTTGCTCTGCTCGCTGTATGATCGTGAAGTGTGTGTTGTATGTTTATTTGGATGCGGTGGTGTAAGATCGTGTGCGGTGTATGGTGCGTCTGCCATCTGGACTCACACCGCTAGCTCGCTAGCATAAGGCTAGCTGAAAATTATCAAAACATAAGTGACTGAGGAGGAATAAAATCCCGTTTCCATGGACAACACGTCCATCATTACCCAGGTAGCAAATCCAAAGGAGGAAGAGATCCTTTCTTCTTGTCAAGAAAAAGGTAAGGCGAGTGGCCGCTGTTTATTTGACTTAATTTTGGATGTTTTTGTTTTGACAGCGGAATCACTGCGGCTTTGCTGCTGATGCGCTTAAGATTTTATTAATCCATACGATTTTATAGACTAGTGATTATTTTCTGAAATATTAAAAACGTGAAATGTTATAACAATATTTTCTTATTATTATTATTACTGCTATTATTGTTATGTTTTATTAGTGAATATATATATATATATATATATATATATATATAATATGTTGGACAATTTTGCCTCAGATTTTTTATTGGAAATCTAGACTATATTATTGAGTACGAAATTGATTGATTTTTGTAGTGTATGTTTGCCAGCTCCTGACTGAGAATCTCAAAACAAGTGTTTCCACCCTGCTGCCTTCTGTTCATGGTATTAAGCAACAATGTGTTTGACATGAATGCACTGTACTTGATCACAGTTATTTTCCTAAGCATCAGAGCAAACAATCTTAATGCTTGTGCTAGAGCCCTGTTAAGCGGATCAAATTATTTAATTCCACTGAACCTGAACTCAAAACATTGTAAAACTGGCTTTGCCATTCTTGGTGTTGTGGTGGTTTGGTATCCGGCTTTTCTGTTCAGATGTATACTGTATAGAGCTGTATGGTCAGTCCTGAAGTATGTTTATCATGATTATGAATGTATTTTCCTGGTTTATGTTTCAATTTCTGCATTTCAAATCATGGATTATTGTACTAGTCAGAAGTGTTGATGGTTTTCTCTCTTACTGTGGATGAAAGAATCAGTTTAACTGCTACTAAACATTTAATGATGTAAACAGTGTGTTTTACTGTTATCCATCATTAAAGCATTTTAATTTTAAACCATCGCTTCTGGCCAAAATACCAGTCTGCTTCCTCCAGTGAAAATGATCATCCTCTGTTGTCCTCTCACATCAAAATCATTTGTTTAGAACTGTTTTGGACTGTTTTCACTTTTAAACAGTGCTTGATCTCTGCATAATTTACTCCTGATTTAGACAAGACAGTTTTTTTTCACTGGAAAAAGCAATATAATGGATATGGACTCATATTTTAGGATGAAAAAGCGGATTGAAGTTATAAACGTCTTATTTCATTAATTTATTCCAAACGCACAGGTTTTCACTTCGCAAGATGTTAACTGATGGATTGGAGTCATGTTGAATACTTGTAGATTATTTGTGATTGTTTTTAGCAGCTGTTTTAGCTCATTCTGATGGCACCCATTCACTGCAGTGGTTAGTTGATGTAATGCTACATTTCTCCAAATCTGTTCTGAAGAAACTCAGATCAAACTCATCTACATCTTGGATGGCCTGAGGTTGAGTACATGTTTAGGAAATTTTCAGTTTTGGGTGGGCTATTCCTTTAACAGTGCTGCATTTTTCCTTTTTTGTGTTATTTGTCTCAGTTGATTTTGTCTTTGGATTTTGCAGAGCTTCTAAATTAAGATTTATTTTACCCAATAAATTTTAGTGAGCAAATCAATATCTCCTCCAGCCTGGCACTTTTCCCAAGTGCTCTTGACATGTTTTGAGTTGTTGTGGTCACATCTGAAGCCTAATGCTGGTTAAACCCCTGGTTTTCCGGTGTGTTAGTTGATTGAAACAATGTGGTATCAAATTCTAATTGAATTCCAGAGCACTTCCATGGATCATGCAGAAAACAGACTTCTATTTATACAGTTATCAGTGGCTTTTTATAATTGCTTCTTCGTTTAACTTGTTCTCAAGAGAGCGTTTAGCCTCATGGAGGTCTTGTGCCTGCTTAAGTCAACACAACACGCACTAACGTGAGATGAAGTTATGAGATTAGCCCAAAACGAATTAATGTGACTAAATAAATCTTGCAAATTATTTTCATGTGGCTTTGGGCTGCTTTTCTGAGGATAATGACACAATATAAACATTTTACAGCCACTTAGAGCACAAACAGATGGTAGTCCACATGTTGGGGGTCTTACTAGAAGAGAGCGCAGCAGAAGGACGAGGTCTGGTTTTGGGACGTAAAGCGACCTCTCTGCAGTGAAGTTGGATCAGTTGGCTGAGGATGCCTCCACTATGAGAGGTCTGCCAGAGAGGATCACATGACAGGAATCCCTCATGTCCTGATATCAGTATCTTCGTGAGCAGTTAACATGCTCTTTGATTTAAGATGAGACAGGATGCCCGTTATAAGCTTGAATTCTGAGATGTGGTATCTCACAGTAAAAATGCTGGTTTCCCATGCACGGCTCCAGAGATTAAGTGCATTGCTCTGTTTGTCAGCCAGGCGTAGTTTGTTTTTGTGATAAAGTGGTAAAGCAGGGGTCCTGAATTAATCTTAATTTATGCAAATCCATGTTTCAAGAGCAGGAAAGCACATACTTGCAAATCAAGCCATAGCTGCCACCTCTTATTGGAGTGAGTAGACCCCTATGGCATTATTATTAACGTCTTAGTAATTATATGAACAGATTTAGGGTGATTGATGATTGAAAATAAGGAATATTCTAGATTTAATACAAGTTAAGCCTAATCAGCAACACAAAATCATTTCAACGTGTCCTTTTGTTCCTTAAAAAAGTGTCAATTTGGGTTAAAGTGAGGTAATTACACTGTAAATGAATGTGGCAAATATGTAAAAATTTAAAAGTCTAGACTTGTTAGAAATGGACGTACTCAAGAAGACTTGTCCAGAGTTTTACATCATCAATTTGTGACAAGTTTACGATGAGCCACATTCACATGCTGAATTGTCATGGTGGCTAGCAAACAAAAACAGTCTCTAGCATTCATTTCAAATCACTTGTCTTAAAAAGTAATTTAAAAAAATTGAGGAGAAAAAAAGAAGACGACAATGTGTGTGGAGCAAGTGGTGTAATTGTGTCATTATCATGCCTTAACTTCTGACGCTGGCAGAATTTCCTCTGAGGTAAAATTTGATTGCAGTGGTCATTAATCGACTGTCAGCAAACGTGTCCAACTAGTGATCAAAGAATACAGATTTTGGCCTAGGATCAGAGGAATCTTTTAGGATTTGCAAAATTTGTCTTAGAAAGCCAAATCGTGGTCGGTATCGCACCAGCTTGAAACCCTGAAACAAACAAAAATGGATCTCAACTAATACACAAGTTTTAATAGAAGAACTAACGTAAGTGCGTTTAGCTTCACATTTTTGCGTTTTCTCCAAAATTGGCCCCAATTACCATTGTAAGTGCGTCAGCTAGGGCTGTCAAGTTATTAATCGCGATTAATCGCATCCGAAATAAAAGTTTTTGTTTACATAATATATGTGTGTGTACTGTTTATATTAATTTTGTATATATAAGTACAAACACATTCATGTATATATTTAAGAAAAAATATGTTGTTTATATATTAAATTATTCTTAAATATATAATATAAGAAATATAAGAATATAAATATATAAAATGTATATACATGTAAATATTTTCAAAAATACATATGCATGTGTTTGTATTTATATATACATAATAAATATACACAGTACACATATATTATGTAAACAAAAACTTTTATTTCGGATGCGATTAATCGCGATTAATAACTTGACAGCCCTAGCGTCAGCATTACCTTATTTATTCCTTTGTCTTTTTAACAAACAAGGAGCGAATTGAACTTAATTTTTGTTGATCTTGTGATAATCAGCATTACACCATGAATGCTGTTGATTGTATTCAATACTTAACTTGTATTGAACCTGGAAGTTTCCTTTAACTTGAAAGTATATTTTTAATTGAAATGAAGCCCATTCAAAGGGGTTATGCACTGTGGCCTTTCATATAAAAAAGATAAATATAACAACACTTTGCTTAATGCAACAAGATGGCCAGGAATTCCCATCCTTTGATATTCAGAGCTTTCTGTGGGATTACATTAAAAGAATCTCATTAAAAGATGCCACTGTCTCCTAGCTGCAGCTAATATGTGATATAATGAAGCATAGCTTTCGAGGTTTGTCATGCAGAAACGCAACCTCCCGTTTCCAAAATGAAGCTTTGCGCACCGGTCCCCTCATATGGTGAAAAGCTTCCTTAACCCAGTGGCCTTGGATGTTGGCCACACTTGCTGAATATTTCAAAGCCAGATGGGGCTATTTTCAGAAACCTATCAGTTTCATTGTAAGCAAAGAAGCGTCTGACAAATGCATGTCGTGTTTTGAGTGCTGCGCTGGTGTTGGTGCTTATAGATTGAACCTTTATGTATAATGGATAGAGTTTAATGAAGTTGGCATTGGAATCTCATTGCTGAGGGTTTCGGGACAAACGCCATCACAGGTGATAAAGCGAATCCGGTTGTAGACGCACATGATGGATGAGGTCATGGAGACTTTTAGGGCTTGTTAAAAGCTTTCTACCCTTAAGTCTCTAAGAAAAATGGTCAGTCAAGGTTAAGCCTTCTCCTTGCCACTTTATTTGGGAATACTCTCTCATTTTGCATTCTTGTTGCAATCTTAGCATACCAAATGCGGTCAGGCGTACAGTCTGGAGGCCTTTTTTGGTCTCTGAGTGAGCAGCAAATTACAAATATGTGCTCATAATTCCGGTTGATTAGAGTACACATTATGTTTGTTTGCAAGGCATGAGGCTTTGTTTTGTCTGTCCACAAAAACTCATGTAGCATAAGCGCTAGGGAATTGGCCAGCTAATGTCAGGAAGCACAAACTAATAGCATCATACAATCAGTATGAAATTATCATCCAACCAACTGTAAAAACAGTCCCTGTATCATCAATCTCTGGTTGGCGTCCAGCCTGTTTGGTTTATGCGGCTTGTTACATTATGGTTTATTAGCTTTATGCAAGCTTCACAGTGTGAGGGAGCGATTTTTGCAAACTTAGGGATGTGCTGATATTAAAATGCTATACTTTTTGTTCAAATAATAAAAAACCCTAAAACTTAGTAAACTTAGTAAAAAACCCTAAAAAGTAAAAATTACCCATTTTAAATGCTACAACTAATGTACACTATGAAAAATGAATATTCATTTTGAATTTAACTAAAGTTTACATTTAACCGTATTATTAATTTATTGTTGTTTCAGATGAACTTAAAGTGCGCTTTAGATGATGGCATGGGTAATTTAAATGTGAAAATATGGGAAATTATCATGCACAGTTAAATTTTCAGCAAAAAAAAACAGTGCTAATAAATGAAATAAAACTCTTAGTATTGGCCTGTAATCAAAATCACACATCTCTGCTATATAAATACCCCTTATATATAAATTTCCTATGCCCACCAAGGCTGCATTTATTTGATCCAAAATACAGTAAAAACAGTAATATTGTGAAATATTATTATAACTTAAAACAAATCTTTTCTATTTGAATATATTTTATTCCTGTGATGGCAAATCAGAAATCATTCTAATATGCTGATTTGATGCTCAAGTCAATTTTCTTATTATCAATGTTGAAAACAGTTGAGCTGCTCAGTATTTTTGTCAGTATTCATATTTCTTTGATGAATAGAAAATTCAAACAAAGCATTTTTTATGAAATAGAATTTTTTGGTAACATTTTAAATGTCTTTACTGTTTCTTTTAATCGATTTAATTAATTATTTGAAAATAAATGTATTAATAAATAAAATTACCTATATTAAATTATATGAATAGTGTAGTTTATTTAATTATATATTATACATACCTTCTCAGCAGTGTTGGGCTAGTTACTCAAAAAAGGTAATATATTACTCATTATTAATTACTCCTTTCAAAAGTAATATTACTTTACTTATTACATTCTGGCAACAGTAATTAGTTACACTACTAGTTACATTTACTTTTCTTTCATGCCCCACATAAGTTTCACATCTTCCCCATAAAATTCTTCTAAAATGTTACTAACAATATATTTCTTCCTCATTGTTTGACCGAAATCCACATTGGATCTCAGTCAGAAGCTATTACAAACACTCAGTGGTGAATAACAGTAACATTTAAGTAAAAGTGATGTAATCTTGTTAATTGTCATGTGTAGCTTGAAGCTAATTGTAGCTATAATTTCTCTGTTATACTCATATACGATTATATTCCATGATGTATTTTATCAAAAGAAATCATATACGTTCATAAGAAAATGTTTCATTCTCTAAAAATATTTTATACAATTTATATCGGGATCAGAGTGATGTGGGTGGGCAAGCCATGTAATGCAAGAGTAACTTCTACTTCTACAACTACTTTTCTCCTGACAAAATCAACGGAATGGCAATATTTCCATCCGTTGAATGTAAGCTTTTCATATTCCATATGGCTGCTGCACTGGTGACGTCATGTGCCCGTGCAAGCTGTGAAAATTATGAAAATAAACCTAGAAATTATTGGATTGTTGGACTTTAAATCAGTAGGGGTTGAAGCATTGAAAGTAAATATCTGTTTTATGGATAGTAACTGTAATATTATTACTGAAATCTTATTAGTAATTAGTTACACTATTAGTTACTGCAAAAAGTACTGTAACTAGTAACTAGTTACTGCCCAACACTGCTTCTCAGAAATGCTGCATCTTCAGTTCCTCTTTAAAGCATCAACACTACAGTCATTTACGTTCATATTAATTCAGTTGAGTGACACATTTGACAGTGAGATGCCCACATCGAGGAGACATTCTATAAGGCCGTCTCTGGCTTCTCCCATCATGCTCTGCTGTCTATAAATAGCCTTTTGGTACACGATGTGCTAATAGAGTTCAGAAGGAAGAATTTCCCCGGCACTTGAAGGCTATCCCGAGGCTAGAGCCTCATGCCCTCATGGGATGAGATTGAATTGAATCAAATGCACTGTAGTGCTTGATGCTTTAGTGTTGCATTGCAGCCAGACTGGCCAGCTTTGCTCTAATACGTCTTAACTTTGTCAGGTATCATTGGATGAGCCGTTTACCTTAATCAGATTAGGAAGCGTCTGAGCATGGATATTTATCCCCACACATCTCACGCCACCTGCCAGTTAGAAGCTGCCTGGCATCTCCTACAGGATCATATTTCACCAAGGAAGAGCCACCAACACTGTGGTCCTTATGCATTATGAAATGGTCGCCTTGCTCAGTGGCAAAAGAACAAACA
>JAFVLL020030438.1:0-11037 GCA_021397915.2 Tor tambroides | reverse complement strand
TTTTTTTATTATTAAAAAAAAAAAAAAAAAAAAAAAAAAAAAAAAAAATCGAGATATACCTTGAGTACGTACGTTTTTCTAAATATTTTTTCCGGTAAATATTCGTTTAAAAATTACGTTTTAATAATAATTTTATTAACAGTAGTAGTACTATCATTACATTACGTAATATTTCTGTCACGGTTTCTTCAAGTTAAACCGAACTTTTATTTTGGCGGGTTGCTGTAAAGACCTTTAAGTGTCTGTTTGTATATGACGATAGTTTTACTCAAAAGAAACGGTAAAATGCTCATGAAGTGACTCTCAGAGCAGTTCTAGAGATTATGTTTATGTGTTCATGTACTCATATATTGAGGCTGCAGAAGCTGAACACACTGCAAGCGTCCCACATGCTTCAGTATGTGTGTAGTAAATGAAACTGAGCGTCTGCGCCAATCATTTACACAGAGAAACGCAGAACATGTAGGAATCATTAAAATGATATTTTGCGGCTTAATATTCACAGATACTATCACAGTCCATATCGTGTTTTGATTTACGTGTACTGATCTACTTTTGATGTATCCATCCAAATTTGGCAAATTCCGTGACATTCCGCGTTATACAGCAAATTCCATTTTTAGGACTAGATTCCACGATTCCATCTGCGTTTTCTGCATCGCAGAACTCATAGGGCCCTAGTTCATTTAGGACTGCTTAGATGAAGTGTTGAGCCTGGCAGGGGCTGAAAAAAGTCTGACACTGACCTCTGTGGCCACTTCATGATCTGGCCGTCCGTCACTGTCCTTGAGCTCCACGTACGGCTTCTCATGCACACGATTCAAGTCTTCGTGAAGCCCATCCAACAGGAAGGCCAAAAGCTCCTGGGAGTCTTGCTGCTGGAAGCCATTGAATCTTGGTGCATACTTTGCTATCGTCCACTACAAAAATATTTTTTAAAAAATGGCATAAGAAATTGAATAGGAACATTTGAGTTTGATGCTCATGATTATAGAGATGTTAAAAACTCACTCTGAGTTTCAGAGGTGCAACGTTCTTCTGGGTCCCGCTCCAGAGTTCCTGTACCAAATCACCATAGCATTTGGCCATGTGACCACGCATTCCTATTGGATTGGTTCTGTCAAGAGAAGACACAGCTCATTGGTCAAGAAGTAGGGCAGATTTCAGAGAAGTCACTTTCAAACTAAGCAGTTTTCTGCTGATCAACATGGCGTGACCAACTCCAACGTGAGCAAATTCTGCATGGGGAACTTCTTAGTAGGGAGGGCGATATAGCCTCAAAATTATATCACGATATTTCAAGAATATTTGCGATAATGATATTTGTGACGATATAGAAAAAAAATATGGAACAACGTTTTATTGATGATGGCAGCTGACAGGTAGCAGCATTTATTAGTGCAAACACAATGAAGGCCATTTTCCATCCTTTTCCAATGAGCTACTGTCATTGATGACAGACTACTTAATTCAAAGTGCAAATCTATTGTCATAAGGTGGCAGAAGCAGTACTATAGTGCAATAGTAGTGACCAGTGTTGGAGAAGTAACTTTAAAATTAGTTATAGTTAATAGTAGGGATGCACGATATTATCAGACTGATATCAGAATTGGCCGATAATGGCTTTAAATGTAAATATCGGCATTGGCCCGATATGAAAAATTATGCCGATGTGTATTGCCGATACGAGGAATACGTTAACTCACATATGCTCATGGTCTGCCAGCGATTAGATCACGTAAGCAGTGCGACTCATTCTTGAAGCAAAGTTCTGTCTGAATGATGATTAGATTCACTGTTTCGGATCGCTGCATTTAAACTGAGAATGCACGTACAGAATGACGCGTTTGGTGTGTGACTGAGAAAACCGTAATAGCACGTGCAGCCTCCCCCGGGTCCTAACGCCCGTTCTGTAAGGAGTTTTAATTCCGTAGGGGGCGCTGTTGGCCTACTTCTAATTAAATTAAAAGTAAAATAGCCTACACAAATAACATTTAGACTGTGTTTCTGATTAAATAAAGCACTAACTGATGTCATAAAATAATGAGTATGTTTTGATTTAAAGATCAGAAGCTATAGCTTACATGGAAAATATAAATAAAAATCACAAACATGACACTTGTAAATTAAATAATTTTATATATACTGATTTATTCATTTGTGTGTCATATGTTTTATTTTTTTAAACAAATCATAAGCTTTAAAAGAGTTTCAGAATTTTTACAACTCTTTTGCTTTAGACCATCTACAAATGTTAAATCTTAAAATAAAATGTTAGGGTTAACACTTCATCCTTCTGGGAAAAAAATGCAGCTATTGATATAGTTTATTTATAGTTATTCTCAAAGCTTCAACGTACTGTCAAAAAACCTTCATTATTGTTTATTTAATTCTAACAAATAAGTTGTTGTTAAAAACTAACCAAAATTACAAATATTTTACTTTTAATTTCTGCACAGGAGAGACTTGGTGTTGTTTCCAAACAAAAGGAAATATATCGGTCAAAATGAGTTGAAAAATATTGGCATATCGGAAAAAATCCAATATCGTACATCCCTAGTTAATAGTTACTTCTCACAAATAGTAACTGAGTTAGTTACATCATTATAAAAGTAACCAATTACCAGGGAAAGTAACTATTGCTTTCCTTTTTTTAAAAAAATGGTCAAATGTGTCAAATAACTTGGATGCCTCCAATATTAAATGTGAAATGAATGAAATGGACAATACATAGAATAAGTTATTATTTTTAAACATTGTACACTAATACAAAACAACAATTTTAAAATACTTGTTTAACAGTGAACATTTTTTAACATTCTTGCAGACATTATACCAACAAAGCACAATTTAATTTAAAATGAATAAATTAGCAAAATAATATTTTGTGGCCATTTTTGAGACCCCCTTCTTGAATCAGGCATGCAAATAAATGCAGCCTTGCTGAGCAGAAGGGAATTCTTTTAAAACATTAGAAAATATTACAGATCCCAATTTGAACACTATGTGTGAATGTTATAATAAATGTATTAATAGAGCTGTTGTAATTATTATCATTATTATTGTCTTTTTAATTTTATTTAACAGAACAACAGTAAAATTACAATACTAACATTTATGAATGTTGATGGAGCTTTTATTTTGACGGAAACCCGCAGGAAGTCCTCAGTGCTTCTTTTTGTTGACAGCAGCAGATTTATAAATTATTCTCATTACTAATTTGGGAAGATGCATGTATAACTTTGTCACATGCCTTGTAAAAATTCATAAAAATGTTACTGAGCAACTGACGAGTAACAGTTTCAGCATAGATTTCCCTTGTGGTCTGGACTTTGAACCCTGGCTAACGAGACAGCACCACAAGTTCGTGCAGCGCTGTCTGAACACATGCAATTTATGCGTGTATTAGAAAACATAACGTTCTGCAGTTTATTTAATTGTTTAAGGCCATTTCGCGATTTCAATCATCATATAGTAACCAGCAACAACCACCCCTTCCTCTTCTCATGAGATGGTCCTCACTGCAGAACACAAGATCCAGGGGGCGTGGTTGGATCTAGATCCAACTCCTCCCACCTTCCATATACCTAAACCTACCTGTCTATACCCCCTGATCCCTAAACCCACCCATCTCCACACTTAAACCTACCAATCTCCACCCCCTAGATGTGGATCCACTGGATCTTGTGTTCTGCAGTGAGGGGCTACTGCTTCTCATCGGAGACATGAGATGCGGTACTAAACGGTCTCTCGCTGTCGGTGCTTGTAATGAGTTTTGCTTCTTTCTTGGACAGTTTTAAATGCTTGCACACTTCCGTCATGTTTGCTGCATTAGTGCGCGCCTCTATTTGATCACGTCACGTCATTGTTCGGTACAATTTATTCGGTCTTTTTGCTTATTGAATAATTTCGGCTACAGAACATTCGGTGCATCCCTAGAAAATACGTCTGCTATATCATTGATATCGCAATATGACACTTTTTTATCATGTAAAAATGTATACCGGTGTTATCGTGGACGGTATGATATGGCACACCCCTACTTCTTAGCCTTCCACAAAACTCCCAATTGTGCAGATTCCTGTTGAAATGACTGGATTTCACCCACAAAATTTTAAAAAGCAATGGTAAATGTGATTTCACATTAACTTACTAGTTACAAGTGGTTTGAGTTTAAAAAAAAAAAGGCACTGACCATGTCTCCGTACCTGTTAAGCTCATAAAGGTGTCGCCCTGAGATAAAGTACTCAGTGAGGGGCTTGGTATTGCTTACACACTGAATACTGGAGTTCATAAAGCATGTGTTACCCAGGTTACTCAAACCTGTGGCACCTTTCTCTGTAGGAACTGCAAAAGAAATAGCAAAATTTATACACAATTATTAGAGACTGAAGGTTTGATTAAATTTATACTCCTCTGGCTCAACCACTTGAGTACTATCTCCATAAAGTTCAATTACTCAGTATTTCTTAGAGTTCATAGTGAGTCTTTAAATGTCACAGCTGATATCTCTCTTGATATGACTTTTATATTGCTTTATGTAATTGCTTCTTGGACCCTTGCTGCTTGCAGTCCTGTGTTAATAATTTACTTGATATGTGCTTTGATACAAGAAACAGGTCTAAAGAATTGTATTACAGTGCCATCTAGGCAAGGTCAAACTCAGATAAACATTCTGACATTTGTAGATAGCTTGGCCAGCCTCCAATTTGCATAGATTTTTCCAACACTTTCCAAGACCTCTGACATTACCTTTGCGTCTGTCGATTTTGCTGCTGTTTGCAATGAAAGACATTTCCTCTGGCCAGCTCATATCTTTGTTTCGAACTGGAGAAAGGGAAAGATATCTTAATAATTTTTCCTTTTCCATCAGTACAGCCATGCATGCTTTGCAATTTAATCCACAGCTCAACAAATGTGAATTGAGATAAAACTTTAAGGCAGATAAATGTCACAGACATACCCTCAATGACTAAGTGCTGTTCGTCTTGAATTTTCAAACTTTCTAAAGTGTGATCTTCATCGTCCAGGAGAGTGAGATAATTCTGATAAAAAGACAATATAAAACAAGATTAGTATACAATATAATTCATGTATCATAAAACATTAAAGACCTATTATTAAAGAATTATTATTAGAAAGAATATAATTTAACAGAATTATTAAGGAATCAAAATTTGTGTTTCGTGGCTTGTAGTTTTAGGTCTATTAGGAATAAATACATTTTAAAATATATTAAAATAAAGAACAGTTACTTTAAATTGTGACAACATTTCATAAAATTATTGTTTTTATTTTATTTTTTATCGTATTATCCAATAAATGCAGCCTTGGTGAGAAGAGACTTCTTTTAAACATATTTAAAAATCTTACTGACTCCAAACTTTTGAATGTTAATGTATATATTACCCTTAACCATTGCCAAAACAATATTTTAATGCATTCACATTTCACATTTACAGTCTTTCTCTTCCAGGAAAAAGTACCAAAAATATTGATGACTCATCCTGCACAGATTTGTGTCAAATCAAACACTCTCTATAATCAGAATTCTCCTCCCCCAATACTAACAGTGGCTGTTTTTGAGATGCTCCTCTCAAATATTCCGGTTTAAATTAGAAATATGTGAACATAGGAATTTGCACTTTATAGCATTTCCTCCCAGTTCACTGCTGTGCTGTGACATCAGTATCTTTCTAATGAGGACAGATTTGCATATGAATGTCTTTGATCAGAATTTGATGTTCTTTTATTCAGTATCTGTTAAGGAGGTCCCCACCTCACTGTTGTAGAGCCAGAGGCGCATGTCCTCTTCTTTGATGCGTAACCTCTGGGACAGGTACTCATGAATGTCTTTAATGGTACCCATCCTGCTGAAACAGCCTGTGTATGCCAGCACTCGCTTCAGAGGGGCGTTCGGAGAAGGAACGTTTCCTGTGTTGGGAACGAAGCAGTCATCAGCATTCTCTTTGTCACATGCAATAAAATATTTAATACTGTTTCATATACAACCCTTTAGAGCTTTTCCACCCTCCTGTGTTGTTATATATTCAAAAACTAACTTTAAGTCATAGAGAACGTAAACTTAATTTAACCCACTGTGCAAAATTAGTCAAGTAACACTATGGTTTTATTTTAATGCAATAACGAGAAATGTAAAGTTTCAGCCAATCCATAGATCCTAATATGCATGCTATTAAATCAACCAGTCACAAGGAGCACACAGATCAATATATAACACACACACATACACAGCCCCAATACCTGATTGACAGACTGATGATTAGTTGTAAGGTAGCAGCAAGAAAGGGCAAAGGTCATTTTCAAAGGGAACATTCATCAATTCATTAGTCTGGGTGATTTAATTTAAAATCAAGTCATATTTTTAAAATTAGTCCAGTCTTGTAAAATAAAAAAATAAAAAAATCAGCAATTATTGATTGCATAAGAGATCAAAAAAAAAAAAAAAAAGATTGGTATGATTGCAAAGCAAACAATTACAGGAAATCAGAGAGCCCACACCAAGCAGTCTTCTGAGCCCAACAAAGCCATGAAAACTCTTTAAATTAGCTATTGCTTACTAACTTCCAGGGCTCAATATAAGGAAGCCCGCTCCTTTGCCAGCGCTGTGTTTTCACTGCATTTTATATTTTACAGTCACTTATATTTTTTGTTTCAAAAACTTATATGGATGTATTTTTGTATGTGTTCAACATGGATTTCTATTTAGCTGTCATGGATTACATTTGTTTTTTGAACTCAGATGATGACTCTAGGTGTTGGCATCGGGATTTGGCTCTTTAGTTATCCAGACAGATTATTTTGGTGAGACCGAGCTGGGTGTTTTAGAAGATTAGAGGAGGTGGTCAAGGTGGTGGATGAAGCCTCTCTCTTGCTGCAGGCTTATGTTACCTCGGGGCATATGTGGAGGGAACATTCGCAGGCTGCTCATACCCATATTGACCCAGATGTTAGACTGAGGGCTGCGTGTGGCCGGTTGCTGGCGCAGGAACAGAAGGTAGCGGGGAAAGAGCTCCAGCTCTGGTTGAGTTGTGACTGTAGACATGATGACCTGAAGGACGAAGAGACAGCATAAGCACAAAGGAGAGATGCATGGAGCTTGACCATAGTGGTGCACTTTCTTTAGAAAGAAACTAAATTTGAGTGAAAAGTTCACAGGCCAGATTCACATGACCATTACTTGAAATGTTAAAGTTTTTTTAATGGTCATCTCACATTCAAAATGATTTTAAACCTCTACTGTATACATTAAGACAAAAAGTTTGATTTATTGATTATTTATTTATTTATTTATTCACCCACCCATCCTTTATTTACTGTAGTTGCATGAAATGGACTTCATTAAAACGATCAAAACAAATTCTGAAATATTATATTATTTTATTATATTTTGATATTATATATATATATATATGTGACCCTGGACCACAAAACCAATCATAAGTCGCACGGGTATATTTGTAGCAATAGCCAAAAATACATTGTATGGGCCAAAATTATTGATTTTTCTTTTATGCCAAAAATCATTAGGATATTAAGTAAAGATCATGTTCCATGAAGATATTTTGTAAATTTCCCACCATTAATATATCAAAACTTAATTTTTGATTAGTGATATGCATTGCTAAGGACTTCATTTGGACAACTTTAAAGGCAATTTTCTTAATATTTTGATTATTTTTGCACCCTCAGATTGCAGATTTTCAAATAGTTGTATCTCAGCCAAATATTGTCCTATCCTAACAAAAAAAAGCTTATTTATTCAGGTTTCAGATTATGTATGAATCTCAATTTCAAAAAATCAATCCCTATGACTGGTTTTGTGGTCCAGGGTCACATATAAATATGTTTCAATATTATATATAAAAACAATATATGCTGCCAAAATTATTAAATAGTATTTAATTTTTAAATTAATTAATTTTTAATTTCATTTTTTTATTGAGAATATTTAAAAGATTAAAAAAAAAAAAACACTTTCACCAATTTTTCATATTATACAAATAATTGTAACAACTTCTAATGTTTCACAATGAAGTTTACTCAAAATATGAATCAATTTTTTTTTTATGGGGGAAGAATCAATAATTAAAAATTATTTCTCAGTTCATCCTTCACATGATGTGTCATGTCAGCAAAAGATTTCAAATCACCTCCGGAATATAACTTTTTAGTGTTTATTTTACTGCTTATCCCTTCATTATTATCCATTTTAAGTCTAACATGAATCGTGCTAGCAAAGTGAAGATAATGAGTCTGATAATGAGAGGCAACTCTGTACAATAGAGGGTTAAGTCAAAATAAAAAAACAAAATCTATATTCAGGAAACTGGTTTAGTAATATCTAACACCGTTCATGCGGCACTTCATGTTACGTCATCAGGAATATTGTCTGTCAAAGCAAAAAAGCCATAGCAATGGCATTCATTGAAGCACAAATTCAACTCCCAGGGTGACACCTCTGATGGGGGATAGCATACATACCGGTCGGGGCAGGCTGAGGTTGGCCCCATACCAGTGGTAAAGTGCTCTCCATACCGGCTCTGGCACCGTCTCAAAGTCCCGACCAGCCACCAGCTGTTGGGATTTCTTCAGCCGGCCTCCCTCCATAGTCAGTGTGGGCGCCTGGACAAAACAGAGTCGCACACTCAAGGGGAGTTCACATTGAGAGCAATTTGCAATGGCAATTGTAGCGACTAGGGAATAAATCACAGGCGGGGTAAGCGTCCTTCACCCTGCTCTTCTCTGATGACTCTGAGAGTGGGATGATGGATGAAGAGGCGGATAGGAGTGAAAAGGTTTCATTTTGACTTAAACTGCTATGCATTGTGTTGAGTAAAGAATATGGGATGCTACATTAATACAAGACTGCAAATGTGTTTGTGACAAGGCATTACAGAAGCAAGTAGTTTTATTTAAAAATGCTTTTAGCTTCACATAAAAGCATTCATTTTCTAGAACACAAATGTTACAGACCATTCATCACAGGATTAATTTGTTCTAGGTTATTTCAATTTCAAAAACGGCACTTTAGTGTTGTTTTGAGCTCTCTAAAGCTATAATTAGATGGAAAAGAAGAAAAACAGCTTGAAGGTGTTATTTTCCCTGTAGGTCTATCGAATGCAATTTAGCAGTCATTTTGATGGACAAGAGGATTATCAGTGGCTGCCTGGTTTCGGTGGGTGTTCTGGGTACATGTACACTCACCTTCATGTGCTCGGTGGTCACCAGAGGCTGGTTGTCTATGGCACCAGGTCTCTGCATGGCCATGCTGTTGGGCAAATGGCCATTGGAGAAACACTGGTTGTTGTTGTCAGAGATGTTGTGCTGCCGAGCAAAGCACACGTCTGTAGCAGAGGAAGTGACGTGTGGGGTCAGGCCTGGGGAAGTGAAAACACATCATGAAATGGAGGCTAAACACTGTATCTGAGCGTTTATGGCATTTTACTGTACCAGAGCACTACCTATTAGGCAGCTATTCTTTGTTTCGAACACCACAGCTGAAAGTGTTGGGAGTATACACCACAGATTTTTTAGTTTTACTTTTGACAGAAGTCTCTAATGCTAAGGCTGTATTTATTTGATCAAAGCAGGAAAAACTTAAATATTACTAGAATTTAAAATAACTGTTTTCTACTGTAATGTTTTTTGTAGTGTAATTTATTCCTGTGATGGCAAAGCTGAATTTTCAGCAGCCAGTTACTCCAGTGTCACATGAGCCATCAGAAATCATTCTAAAATGCTGATTTGCTGCTCAAGAAAGATTTCTTATTATTATCAATGTTATGCTTAATTTTTTTTGTGAAAACCATTTTTTTCAGGATTCTTCTGTTCAAAAGAATGGCATTCATTTGAAAAATAAATCTTTTGTAACATTATAAATGTCACAATTTAATGTGGCCTCGCTAAATAGAAGTATTAATTTCTTTAAAAAAAAAATTGTTGAAAGTCTTTTTGATGCTAAACATTTGAATGGTAGTGTATGTGGTAACTGCCAGGCTCAGACATTCTTAAATTGTACTCTTAAAGGGATAGTTCACCCAAAAATTTTCATAAAAAATATCTTAATTTGTGTTCTGAGGATGAATGAAGGTCTTACGGGTTTGGAACGACATGAGGGTGAGTAATTAATGACAGAATTTCATTTTTGGGTGAACTATCACTTTAACTCTAGCAATTGAGCTTGTACTTACTATTACCAGTGCTCTCTGAAGCCTCCGATGAGCTAGAGATGTTATCAGGGAATTTTTCCTCTGGGGAACTGGGGGAACGGACCACTATTCCAATTCTGTTCAGGACAGGGTCTATAGGTGCTGTGGACTGAGAACTTCTCATCCCACTGCCCTGCATTGACGGCTGCTCCATGACAATCGACTTATTATCCTGTTTAACACAACGGGTTGTATATCAAAAACTCAAGAATCCACCATATGGTCAGCATTATCAATAGAAAACTGGACAATGCAAAACTAAAACACCATGCTACTTTTTGGCTAGCTGATGTCTGACAGAAACAAGGCTCAGCTTTATACATGTACTATAAAGTGGTCAGATTACATTTTTTAAAAATCAGTTTAGTCTTTTCCATTGTCCAATTTTAATTACAAGGTTTGAAAAGGGTCATTTTAGTTAGTTGCACAGTATGTTTACAATAATCGTATTTCAAAACAAATGAAAAGGAAAGTTATTAACCATATGAACCCTTTTCATTGTTATGTAGAGGCTGAATAGACATATTGCTGACTCACATATCTGACATAGTCTTTCCATTGCTGCCACCACTGCATGGAGATCAGGAACCAGTTCTGACTGGGTTGTAGCCCGTGTCTGCTCTCCCTCTCCAGCCATCCCCTGTGCCGTCACACAAAATCAGCGTGGATAACAAACATTCAGTCAAAGAACTATCATATTTATACACAAGCACCAAAATAACTCAACAAAACACTGTCACAAGACATCAATGCTAAACTTGGGCAGTATAGCCAAAGCAATACAACAGACACACTGATGTGGTAC
>JAFVLL020030437.1:255507-279293 GCA_021397915.2 Tor tambroides | reverse complement strand
TGACATGATCTAATCACTAGCACACCCTGAGCACATGTGAGTTAATGTATTCCTCTTATCGGCGCGACATATCGGCATAATTTTTCATATCGGGCCGATGCCGATATTTACATTTAAAGCCATTATCGGCCGATTCCGATATCAGTCCGATAATATCGTGCATCCCTAGTTACAAGCTATAAAGGCAGCCCTATTCTGGCAAAAGATGGTGGGGAATAGCAGCTCATTTGCATTTAAAGAAACATGCACAAAAACAGCGTGTTTCTGCTTCCACTCAAAATAGGCATTTTCAAAATGATATAATAAATGATCTGTGGGGGTATTTTGAGCTATTTATTCACAGACGCATTCTGGGGACACCTGAGACTTACACTGCATCTTGTAAAAAGGAGCATAATAGGTGCCCTTTAAGATGCAAACAGCCCAGTTTCGGCTCACCTTACAGAAGCCATTTACTAAAAAAACCTCTAACAGGCAATGGCAATAACAAAAAAGTCATGAGTTAATGTGCAGAGAGTCATAAAGTGATTGTTATTGCCCCGACCCCGTTATCCCTGTCGGACGGTGACGTCAGTACGGAGCGGGGGGATCGACGAGACCCCGGATAATGGGCGCACACACACACCCGAATGAGGGGAAAAATTTCCATGCACTTGTTTCCTGCCATTGTTCTGAGGGCTAAAAGCCAGATAAGGCTCGTGCAGGTAGCATGGCTTTCCTTTCTATTTCCCTCTCTCTCTCTCTCTCTCTTTCTCACTTTCCTGTCTTTCATTCTCACTCTTTCTTTCCCCTGTGTTTTTTGTTTCACACTGCATTATTGACAGACTCTTTTTATAACAATAGCACACAGGAAACAGAGAGCAAAATAGATTGGTAAGATCACCCCACTCTCTCTCTCAATCTTCCTCTCTTTCACTCTCATTCGTTCTCTCTCTCTGAGCAGAGCAGAGGCGGCGAGCGATAGCACTGGAATCCAGGCGTCCAGATAAGCAAGCTGTCGCCATGGTGACATCAGGGGCTTCCTGGTTAGCCTTTGTGACAACCTGATTCCATTTCCTCTCTGGGCAGCTGGTACGTTTATCAGATATCCCTACCCGTAATTATTATAATGTACTCATTAAAGGTAAAGTGAGTAATTGTTGGAACATTATAAAACATTCTTCCATCTTCCATTCGTCCAAAAATATTCTTCCATTTAAATGCAGAGACAACTATAAATAAGGCATTTTTATTTTGATTTCATGTAACTACAAGTAGTGACGATACTAAACGACATACTTCAATAACGTGACTGCAGTTCTGCTGCTTTTAAAATAACGCCCAGCAACTAGTCGATTAGTGAGGCTATTTTTTGTTTTGTTTAGTCTTTTTGTTTTTAGAGGCTAAATACTGAAAACATAAATGAATGAATGAATGAATGAATGGAAAAACTAACACTAAACTAAAATACATTTTCATGACTCCAATAAACTAATCTGAAATAAAAAGCCCAATAATTAGTTTTTGTTTAGTATTAAAAACACATTTCATATTTTACAAAATTTCATTACATTATTTTATTAATGGCACCAAAAACCACTAGCAATTTAAAACCGCCATTTAAATGATATCAGTTTACACAATAACTTTGGCAGCAACATTATTTTAGCATCATTTAAATACTATTATACTGTTTATTCACATTTTGAATTAACTTTTATTTTTATGTTTTCAGTTTTTATTTAAATTTTTGGTAATTTTGTTATGTGCTTTTGGCAGTTTTATAAATTGTAGTATTTTTTTTTTCTTTATTTCTATGTAGCTTTATTTTTTTTCTCTTTTAGTATTTCAGCTTATTATATTTCAATTAGTTTCCATGGTAACACTTCAATTTTTTAAATTTAGGTTTTCATCTAACATTCATCTTTTATTTTATTTCACCTTTATTTCAATAAACGATTTAGGTAACCATTTTTAATAGTTTTAGTTTTACCTAACAATAATAGGTTTATTCAAAAACATTAAAAACTAGAAAACAAGAAAAGACAAAAAATAAAATACAAATAAAATAAACATACATTTCAACAAAATAAATTGAAAATAAAACAGAAAATAAAATCTCAATTCAAAATTTAAAAAAAACATGATAAACTTTCCACTACAGCCATATGTTCACTAACAGATGTTACGGTTTTGACCATTTGTGCATTGTTTTTAAGTTGTTTCAAGTTAATAAAAATTCAGCTTTAAAAACATCCCATTTCGGTTTCAATCTGCTGTGCACCCTCTAACTGTTTTTGAAACATGCCACTGTAGTGCTGCAAGTATTGCTGGCTCTTGTATGGCAAATTGCTTGTGATGTGTCTCATTTGTAAGTCACTTTGGATAAAAGCATCTGCTGAATGTAAATACCAGGCTTCCTTAAACCCCAATTAGTAGGCTGGTCTTTTTAAAAATGTAGTCTTGCACATCCTTAATACACATAATTTCATATAGCAATGTTTGGCCCACCTGTCCAGTGCTTGGTCGAGTGACTGACAGCTGCTGGAAAGTGACCCATCTGCACTCCCGAATGGCTCCATAATCTACAGTCAAAAAATAAATGACATCATTTCACTGCATTACATTTTTCATTATGGTTTGTGCATCTGAACCTTAGCCTTCTACAAGACTGACGTAAGATTTTCCATGAGCCAATGCCCATAATATGTCCAAGCTTCCTTTTCCCCAGACCGTTATGAAGTGCACAGTTACACAGAACAGTGACATTTTGTACACTTTATATAAGTCAAATACAGGGCAAAAGAACATGAGAGACCATAAAAAGTCGTTATTGTTTCTTTTCATTGGACTTTTGAAACTTTGTTAACGATTATTAAATTAAATCATTATACTATAATTATTATAATCAATTTGTTATATACCAGAAACACAAATCATCCACCAAATCCATCAGTTCTGGTGTACCTCAAGGTTCTGTCTTGGGCCATCTTCTTTTCACTATTTATGTTACCAATTGGACAAATAATCAAACACTATGGGTTTAACTTCCACTATTATGCTGATGACATTCAGATTTACTTTAGCACACCTTCCACTTAAATATTTCCTCCACCTACATTAACAGCTTGCATCAAGGAACTCAAGCTTTGACTGGAGGCAAATTACTTTAAATTTAACTGGTAAAACTGAGGTAAAACTGATTGGCTCTAAAGCTGCTGTATCTAAACTATACGGTCAACTGATGTGTCATGGTATTCTAGATAATGGTGGAAGACGGTCACTTGGAGGAGAAAAATTGTTGAATAAAGTCACTATTTTTTTTCTTTGCTCAAAAAAGTATTCTTATAGCTTCATAACATTACGATTGAACCACTGATGTCAAATGGACTATTTTAACGGGGCCCTGAATGTGGTAGTTGCGTTTCTGTCTATGCAGGGTCAGAAATCTCTCAGATTTCATCAAAATTATCTTAATTTGTGTTCCGAAGATGAACAAAGGTCTTTCAGGTTTGGAACGACATGAGGGTGAGTAATTAATGACAGAATTTTCATTTTTGGGTGAACTAACCCTTTAAGCTAATAATATTGCTACCAACACTCATAACCCAGGGTTACAAGCAGTGTACAAGTGTGAATCACTGCTTAAAGTGTTAAAAGTGTCTATTTAAAAATGTGTGAAAGCACAGTCTTGATGTAACTTTAATCAAAGCTGTAATCTACAGCTCCAAACCAAGGCTTACATTGGAGTCGAGCATTTCTGGGATGAACTCTCCTTCACTGTGGATGCTGGTGTAGGACCCCTGCCGAGCGATCTGCTGTTGTTCTTCTGGTACGCTGCCCGGAGGGGGTGAGGTGCGGCCCGTGTTCAGAGATCCTGCAGACAGACGGAGTGAGGTTAGCATGACACATCACGCAGTCTAATGCAAAAAAAAAAGTCTGGAATAGTAATACTTCCACAGCAACTAATAACAGAGTGCAGGATGCCAGAAACAAAAAGAAGTCGAGCAGACTTAAGTGAATAATGACTGGGATGGAAGCGTGGTGTGAGTGACAGGTACATGTGAGCAGAATGTGAGAGGAAGAGACAAAACAGAGCTGATGGAGAGAAATGAACAAAAGGAGGATTGGACAGCACTAATGGAGGATGAATACAGAGAGAGGGGTTTAATGAAAAAGAAAGGCAATAACAATTAAAGGAGAATGTGACAGGAAAGGATGGGGAAGAAAGCGTGAGGGGACTATTGCTCTCATTTCTTTCTAATTAGAATATCTATTGACATTTTCTTTTACCTGTAACTTTGTTTTTATTCTTTAACACTTTCTTTTACCTGTAACATTGTTTTTATTCTTTAACACTATAAAATATTTGTAATACCAACAATGCACATTAAAACCGATAAATGCAGCAAAGTGTATTATTTAAAATGTTTCAGTAATAATTACATATTATGAAACGTTGAAAAACTCTCTCTCTCTCTACATATATATAGTGTGTGTGTGTGTGTGTGTGTGTGTGTGTGTGTGTGTATACACAATACTGTTCAAAGGTTTGGGGTTGGTAAGATTTTTTTTTTGTCTCTTATGCTCACCAAATCTGCATTTATTTGATTAGAAATGCAGTAAAAATAAGAATACTGTTAAATATTTTTAAATACTGTTAAATGTTTTCTATGTGAATATATTTAAAAATGTAATTTATTCCTGTGATTCCAAAGCTGAATTTTAATGCAACATGATCCTTCAGAAATCATTCTAATATGTTAAATTTGGTACTCAAGAAACATTTCTTCTTATTATTAGCATTATTAATAAAAAAGCTGTGCTGTTTAATATTTTTCTGGAAACATTTATACAATTTGAAATTCTTTGATAAATAGAAAAGTCAAAAGAACAGCATTCATTTAAAATAGTTGTTTTATAACAATGTAAAAATATTTACTGACACTTCTGGGAAACTGAGTATCCATTTCTTTGGGGAAAAAACCTTACCGACTTCTGAGACATTTATGTTACAAAAGATTTCTAATTCAAAAGTTCTTTTAAATTCTGTTCTTCAAAGAATCCTGAAAAAATATTTTAGAAAGTGACCTTTTTCCTCCATCTCTATGAATAAAACAGGCTGTTTTTGTTACTGTACCTTTAAGACTTTTATACATAAGTGAACTATGTTATATACAGTAAATGTGGGAGGTCACGTTAATGTTCTAATGAATGTGATGTCATAACCATGACCATTTTTGTATTTAAAAAAAAAGCATCTAGTTTTTCATGACATGGACTTTTTAAATGCTGTTTTTATTAACCAACTCCAGAACATCATCCAAACCAACTGCAAACCACCATACAAAACATGCTATGTATGCAGGCAGTGCACAAGTATTTCTCCTTCACCCTATTATGTTGACTGCTCTGACATACTGAAATCTGTAAAAATACATCCTTGACATTCAGCCAGCAAAAACCTACAACCTCCATCATTCAGTATGCAACGGGAAGCAAGCTATCTCCTCTCTCTCGTCTCGTTCTCAGGTGTGAAAACAAAGCGATGGTGCCAAACACTGAAAAAAACGTGAGATGGTGAGAAAGAGAGTGCGTCACTGAGCTCTCTATCTCTGAAGAACGCTTCTCTCTGTACATGCTTTATTTGGAGATGACACTCGTTCTTGTTTTGCATAATATTCACGTTATGAACTTCACTTCTCGCACTGTTTACTGGCTGCTGAATAATGTGTTAATGACCCGATCAGACCTACATCTAATTAATATTACCTCACGAAAACCTCGCTGCCAGATTTAAAACACTTATGTATGAAACTAAAGAAAAACAAACATGTTTTGTGTCATTAATGTGGGTTTGTATGTTAAAAGAGACATGACTAATGGGTGTGAATTCACACTCTTCCACTGCTGCCAGAGCAAAATCTTTGAGAGATGCCTTTTCAAACACTACAAACTCGTTCCACTAGTCTTTGACGTGCTATACGATCTGAGACTGACAAATGAAATGTCTTTACAAAATTCGGCTCCTGACAGAGCCTGAATCAAACTAGAGATACTCTTGATTGTCCTTACGGTGTCCTAAAAGCTACATCAGTCAAATATGACTACTGTCATCGGTTTCCTGCATGAATTTGCATAAACGCGCATTTACATGCAGACTAATACTCCATTATTATGCTGAAGGATAAAGACATTTAAAAAACAGTATCTAGATCACAAAACCAGTACTAAATCTACAAGGAGGCACAAAAATACAAATGTAACGTCTCCGAGAAAAGTATTCTACATGATTGACATGTAAACAAGTACTCACATTGATATTCCAGAATGTGCATTCAGGTAAAGCGTTTATTTGGTACATGCATTTCAAGCGAACTGATTCCAACTAGCCAAATATTATGTAAATGCAATCGCACAGGGAAATGGTATCAAACTGATCATTTTAATCCACTCCTCTGCCATTCAAAACATCCTAAATGATTTTTCCAGGCTTTCTCTAACAGCCCTGACGTCACTGAGCACTTTGATGCCATTCTCCAGGCCTGATGGAGAAAGTGCAAACAAAGCATATGATAAAGCCATTATAACTGCCGTTTTGACTGTTGTGTGTGTGTTAGGAGTGTGTGTTAGGAGTGTGTGTGTGAGCCAGCGTGACGCACCTGTAGAGTGTTTGCGCACTCGTTCGGAGCCTTTGAGAACCGAGGCTTTGAGATCTCCCAGGGACTTGGATGACCTCATCTCGCTCTGCTTGTCTTGGCCGCTCACCTGAAGGAACTGTGGAGAGATGGACATAAATACAAAATATAGTAGTTTGTTTTCCAATAAAAACATCTAAACATTCTTAAAACAATTTCAGAGGCAAAATTATGTAAGACATTAAAAAGGGTATATACAGTACAGAGAATATATCCTGAATTAATGCTTTTCTTTCATACAGAATGTGTTTGTTTTTCCTAAAAAAAATATTTAAAATATTTTGTAAAATTTTGTAATATTTATACTAATAATATAATTAATAACTTATATTAACGAAATATATAATAAATATTATAATTAATAAAAAAATATATTTAAATTTAACAAAATGTTGCATTCTGTCTTAACAGGTCTTAACAGTAAAGGATGTGTAGTTGTAACCTTGTGGTCTGAGAACTAGTTCATGTACGGGTTAGGGTTTCCATTTGGGTTTAGGTGTTGTTTTGGTTTTGGCTTTGGTTTGGGTTTAGTTTGGGTCGCTTTGCTTTGTGTTGGCTTGGACTCACTTGGTTGTTAGGAGGTGTTTTCAGAATCACTCTCAGTAGGTTGTTCATTCCAGAGCTGGAGCTCAATCCCTGAACTGCTCGGTCCAAATCCTCCTGACACTTCAGAGCCACCAACATCTAAGAGCAGACACATCATTAATAAAATACAGAGTTTAAAAATGAGACATACATTAAAAGCACAGATCCTTACTGCAAAGTATAAATGCTAATCCGATTACAAGTAACTGAAAAGTAATTGATATGGAGTGTCAAAGCCGATATCTTGAGGTAAAGGTCAGGTAAAAAGTATAAAAATTATATAAAGTGGGGTGCAAAAGTCTGAGATTTGTTCCCATTTTGCATTCTTTTATAATTTAATTCAATCATTTTCATTATACTACTATTCAAAGGTTGGGGGCGGTAGGATCTTTTAATGTTTTGAAGTCTCTTCTCCTCACTAAGTCGGCATTTATTTGATTAAAAAATACAGTAAAAATAGTAATATTGTGAAATATCATTACGAAATATCAGTTCCTATTTCAATTTTTTAATGTCGTTTATTTCCAGTTTTCAGTGCCTCATGATTTTTCAGAAATAATTGTAATATGCTTATTTGGTGATTATTTCTTATTATCAATGTTGAAAACAGTTGTGCTGCTTAATATTTTTTGTGGAAAGACAAACATTTTTCTGGATTCTTTGATAAATAGTAGAGCATTTATTTAAAACTGAATTTCTTTGTAACATTATCAATGTTCTTACTCTCACTTTTGATCAATTTAATGCATTCTAGATGAAAAAAGTATTAATTTCTTTTTAAAAAATTCTAACTAAAAAAAAATCTGACTGACACCATCTTTTGAACAGTAGTGCATATGAACAAAATAACATTCTGACAGAATTTTAATTTACATCATTTTGGTATTTGATACATCCCACTTTTGCTTTAATGAAATATTTCTTCATTATACATCATAGACTTATTGTCAATTAGTCACGCTCCTAAAATTGTACATAATAAAATTTAACGATAATGAGAAATACTTCTTAAAATCAATTTAATTTTTTTGAACTTACTTACAACTTTCTATATCTCATATTTGCTAAAAATGCACTAAACAGACATTTGAAAAACAGGAAATTATCTGTATCATTCACTCAGATATTGTGAGAAATTTTCTGTATTAGTCACTGAGTCAATTATGGAAGTGAAACAAACTACTATCTTTGTTAACAAACCCAACAGGCACATTTATTGGCTGATGCATATAATACCACAATGACTAAATATGGGCTAATTAATTGTTCTGGCTCATATAGGCTGACCTATCACAACAAAAAATGACAATAAGCTACAAGGATCAATGCACCACCTCTTTATCAGTGTAGTATAGGTCCATTTGCTGGCCGAAGGCCTCTGTCACCTTCTGAAGCAGATCCTTGAACTTAAGCGGCCTTTGGAATGGAATGATTCTAAAGCAAGAGAGGAAAACCAAAACAAATTTGAGGCACCTGCAAATTTAAAGCACAACGGACATTCCTTTCGTTTAGTTACACTGTCCATATATTAGCAGTATGTAAACACTGTACTGTGAACGTGCATGATGGCACCCATCCAATCATGGGGCACATGCTCAGATTTAGGGGTCGTTGCCATAACAAAAGAGGTGATGAAGGACAGGTCAGATGAACATGGGTGGAAAGCAATCTGACATTACAGAATCATTAATAAGCATAAGGAAAGGTGTCACCGCTGATGTGTGCGAGTCAGTACTTCTACAGCCATTTATGGTGTGTTCATGCATGGGACAGACCACAAACGGTGTCTCTGCTTATTTAACGAGCGTGGCTATGTTTGGAGTGTGCATCAATGTGTGGGGCGAGAGAAAAAAGGAACTGAGAGTGTAAATTGGTTTGTGTGCATGCTTGATGATAATGCAAGGCAAGCATGATGAGTTTGAATTTGCATGAGTGTGTGTTTGGCCTAATCAAGCGGAGAGGACCACTGTTTCAACACCGGGGCCCACATCACAACGCACACAAAGGCAGATGGAGTGCTTCCTGAGAGGAAAGAGGAAAAAAGTGGAGCAGCGCTGGAAGTAGCAGGAAGCATGTTTTCCCCTCCTCCTTCTCCAAAGTTGGCACACCAGCCAAATTTTGCCGCACACACACAGCACTTCATATCTGTGATCATATATGTGACTTTTTCGCATCAAAGTTCACAAAAATTGAAAGAACAGCGTTTATTTATAATAGTAATCTTTTTTTAACAATGTTACAATGACTTTTGATCAACTTAATGCATCTTTGCTGTGTAGAAATATTAATTTCGGTAAAACTTTACAATAAGGTCCCATTAGTTAACATTAGTTAATGTATTAACTAACACAAACGAACAAAGAGCAATACATGTGTTATGGTTTTTATTCATCTTTGTTATCTTCAGTTAATAAAAATACAACTGTTCATTGTTAGTAAATAATACTAACAGATAAAATTGTAGATTTTAATAATGTATTAGAAAATATTTTAAGTATTATTCATTAAATTGTGTAACTAATGTAAGTTAACAAATGGAACCTTATTATAAAATGTTACCTTTGGGCCAGATTTACTAAACAGGTCAAATTAGCGCTAGAGTGCAATTCCATAAAAGCGCTGAAGGGAGGGGAAAATTCTGCATGTGATTTACAGACAATGCGCACATTAAAGAACACAGACGCAGCCAGATTATTTCCATAATGACCAGCGCAAATTAGCGCCTGCTTTAAGACATGCTTTTTTTTGGCCGTTAAATAATGGCGCAAATACCAGTAATTTGACAAGCACAAACGTTAGTAAACCGCGTTGCGTGATTCATTTTAATACTCTCCTCTCATAAATTTTGAGTCTGAAAGGGAAACTCCTATAAACAAATATTCAATAAGGTCTGGCGCAACAATACCTGTGTCCATGCCTTTCAACTCTAACTCTTCACTGCGCATCTTTAGTAAATCCTGACAGTACAGACGGTTTGCGGTCCAGACAGATGGTTTGCGCTGGCACAAGCTATTAGTAAATCTGGCCCTTAATTTCTTAAAACAAAACTTTGGAAGAACCATTATCTTTAACTTTAATAAACAATTTGTGAATTTAGCCATTAGTGGTTTTTGTACTAAAGTTTACAAGAATACAAATGATCCTTCAGAAATCATTCTAATATGCTGAGTTGCTGCTCAAGAATCATTTATTATTTTTACATTATTCAACAATGTTGAAAAGTTTATGAATAGAAAGTTCAAAAGATCAGCTTTTATTTGAAATTGAAATCTTCTGTAACAAAGTAAGTCTTTACTGACATTTTTGATCAATTTAATGCGTCCTTGGTCAATAAAAGTATTCTTTTTACTTAAAAACATACACTCTTAAAAATAAAGGTGCTTCACGATGCCATAGTAGAAACTTTTTTGTCTAAATGGTTCCACCTTGAACATCTGAAGAACCTTTCTGTTTCACAAAAGGTTCTTTGTGGCAAAAGAAGGTTCTTCAGATTATAAAAAGGTAAGAAAGAGATGGTTCTTTAAAGAACCTTTGACTGAATGGTTCTTTGTGGAACCAAAAATGGTTCTTCTATGGCATCGCTGTGAAGAACCTTTCAAGCACCTTTATTTTTAAGAGTGTACACAACACTTCATATCTACTACTTTTGAAGAACTGTTATCTTTAACAAACGAATTTTGACTTCAGCAATTAGTGGTTTTTGTAACTTAATGACAGCTGATTGGTTCTCATCTAAAATAGTTTATGGGAAATAACGGCAACTAGGGACATCCGTCATGGGTGAAATCAAGCTTTTATGCTGATCTGAGATCAGCTGTATGTTGTTTGGCTGTCAGATCTTCTGATGAAGCTGCTTGTTGGGTTTTGAGTGATGGCTCTGTTTACACTGGCCGATCAGTGAGATAGTGATGGAAGAAAATCATAGCGGAAGACTGGAGAAATGGAGGATGTAGAGTACGAGATGATTTTCCTTCCTCGGCGCGCACAGATAAGCGCCTCGGTTTGGCCGCGTCTCTCCGCGCTTGGCATGGCACGCGGCGCTCTCCTCCTTCCTGTCTCGGTGTTGCAGACGCTGCCAGAGGAAGATCGTTTTGAGTGTGTCCAACTAAGCTGGTATGTTAACTAATGCCTGTTTTGATGAGTTTTTTATTACTGTAGGCGCAAGTGTGTTGATTTATAATGTGTGCTGTGAGATATGGAGTTATACGCATACAAGTTTAATGCCAGTTAAATTTTACGACTTTCTGATGTAACGCAATGAAAACAACATAAATGGCACTGGCAAAAAAGCAGTGATATTATAATGCTGTTGTGGAAATAGATCGAATAGATTTTGCTGCTGATACACTACTGTTCAAAAGTTTGACGTTGTAAAAACAATAATATTGTAGTATTGTATCACGACTTAAAGTAACTGTTTTTTATCTTAATATAATTTCAAATGTAATTTATTGCTGTGATGCAAAGCTGAATTTTCACCAGCCATTACGCCAGTCTTCAGTGTCACATGATCCTTCAGAAACCATTCTAATATGCTGATTTGCCCAATAAACATTTCTTAATATCATCAATGTGGAAAACAATTGTGTTGCTTAATATTTTTGTGGAAACTGATATTTTTTCAGGTTTTTTTGATGAATACGAAGTTAAAAAGAACAGAATTTATTTGGCAGCCAATTGAATGCATCCTTCCTAAATAAAAGTATTAATTAAAAAAACAACTTTCACAATTCAAACTTTTGAACAGTAGCAGACTTTCTTATTAAACACTTTTTTTAAAGCTGCATGTATATAAACCAGTGCACAGTGCAATTTGCACAGTGGAAAAAAACTGTTATGCATATTCATGAGAGTGGATGGAAGTCCCACCATCTGGCCAGGCTGGTTTATTAAGATTCACTGATATCATTGTTTACTCAAACAATAATATACAGACAGATTGTAATACTAATTTGTCCCTCATTTTAATTTTTGCTCTAAGTGAAGAAATACTGTGCAGCAGAGAAGTGATATATCTAGAGTCCTGGCCAGTGAAGGAAATGCCAAGATGTTAAGCTTCCTTAAAAACAAAGTCCATTTAAGGCAAGTCAGGGGGGCCATGAGGAGATGCTGGGGGTTTACGGAAAACTTGAGAGAAAAAAATATTTTAACTGTATTTTAAAAAAAAAAATTGCTTCATATAAAAAAAAAAACAACCAGAATGTATTTGCAAGCATTTAGCTCTTCTTGCGAGTTTGGAATGATATTTATTGTGAAAAATGCTATACAAATAAATTTAAATTGAACAGAAAATGTCTTTATAATATTCTAATAATAGGTGGACAAACAAAAGTCAAAAATGTAATTTTGGAATGTTTTTATAATGAGTATGAATGGGTCTGTAGACATGAAAATATGTAACTGCCTTTATATTTAGAGCAAAAGGACATGACATGAAGGCGAATGGCTATTCTGACTGAAGGTGGGATGTCGTTTTCAATAGCAACCCAATTACTTTCATTGATTTATCCACTAGTGGTCCATCACCTCTTCCTCACACATCTCTGCTTAAAGCCGAGGCAGAACAGAAGAGAGTTAAACACAAAGATTTTGTGCCACAGCAGGCAATTAGAGTTGCGAAAGCAGCACACTGGCTGCCTGTCACCTCAAATGCAGCGCCAACTTCCTGTGACATAACCCACCGAGGCATTTCACACAAGACGGCGGACCTCTGGGAATCTTTAAGAGCAAAGTGTGACGCATCAGGGCTTTGAGGTACTGACTGACAATAACATGAATTCACTTTCTTCCTGTAAACAAATCTCCGTCAATGTCATAGATTATTCCTATGCAGAAACACTGGCTTGATATGAGGGAAAATACCGGCTTTTTATGAGTACAAGTTTGCTAAAACACATATGGATATACTTTGCAAAGAATCACGTGTTGGCATTTGGCAGTCCTGAGATGGGAAAAATTACATGTTCTGTGTGTGGGTGTATGGATGACCTACAGGACATTGAAAATTAATATTGGGTGTGCCATTGAGCTCAAACACTTGGCTTCACCTCCTCTTTCCTCTGCCAAACTGTACCAGAGTGTGTGTGAAACGCCGCGTCTAAATGTCAAAATACTTTCATAGGAAATACTTTTGGGCAGCTTGGCATATTTTCCGTTCTTTCCCGTGCTAAGAGATCTTAGAAATGGCGAAACGAGAGTTGGGATAAGACGAGAGGAATGAGATCAGGGACGGGACAGAGAGCTGCAGAAATAATGAGAACGTTCCGACTCACCGTTTCTCTCGCTCATGCTCCAGCTTCACCCGTAAATCCTGAGAGGAGAAAACAACAAAATGAAATGAATTAATTCAGCGGATCAAATACACAAATGACTTCTGATAATCTGTTTTTCTGTGCAAACTCTACGTAAAATCAGTAGTGTAAACAAACAAGAAAATAGCATTCAGGAACATCACAGGACAGTATATTCATTAAAATATAGACGATGGCAAGTACAGTATATACAATGGAGAAAGAAACTCACTTGCCAATTGGTTGGTAACTTTATAACAAACTGCAACTACTAATGTAACAATATTAGAAGTGTCATGACAAAGTTTTTTTTCTTCTTCTTTGGTAATTATATTCTTTGTATTTAACCACTAAAACAGTAACATAAAGAACAAATTAATTTAAAATATTATATTGTATTTTTTATTAGAAATAATGCAAAATAACCATTTGTATTAAAAATACAAAATACATTTGTATTCATTTTGTACCACCTAAAGATAATACTGTATATCATATATTATTTCAATATATAATTTTTTAGATGGTAATATTTTTAAAATAAAAATTATGCAAATACACTTGTATCAAACAAAACCAAAATGACAATATGAAGAACTAGTTCATTTTAAAATTATATATTATCATTTTTTTATCAAAATATTTTTAATAATGCAGCTTCGTAGCTTTTAAAAGCCTATGGGCCACATTTACTAACAGCTTGCGCCAGCGCAAACCGTTTTTTGGTGTTAAAATAGTACTTTCAGGAAAACTGCAGTTAGTTTGCATTCATAAACCACCACTAAATACATATTACAAATAGTACTGTATATTCATGTGTCCTGAGATACTCTTTTATGTATCTGAAGTACACTCACATTGCTTTCTTCCTGTCTGTCTGTCATCAGTGCTTCACACAGTTTAGTTTATCCTGTCCTACAACTGCAACTCAAGATCTGAAAGCATGTGTGGCATGTACATAATAACAGGATGAGGCTTCTCCTCTTGAGTGGGTGGTCAGGGTGAAACCTTATATTTTTTTTAAACCTTGCAATTATAAAATATTTCTCACAATGAGTTTATACACAATGAGAGGCAGAGATACTGAAAGACTTGGGTAACACTACTTATAGCCTTTATGTATAATGCATTATAAAGGGTTATTAAAGGCTATAATGCATTATAATTATTCATAATGTGCACTGTAATACATTATATCATGTCGTAAATAATTATAACCAAATTTAAAATGCATAGCGTTGCAATGAATTGATAAGTGTTATAATGCATTAACTGTAGTTACAATTATGCACGAGATTGTACAATGCATTACAAGGCATAATTAATGCATTAAAACTACTTTTGTAATGCATTATACATAAAGACTTGTATTGACACAGAATAAATCATATTATAGTTGAATGTATAAGTTACAGAGTTACAATGATCCCAATTATGCAACATGTAAGCCAATCATATTAAACCATTGTATGTTCAAAACGAGCACATATGAAGGAAATAATTGGTTTATTGCTTGCTTATTACTGATTAGTTTTCCATTATGGCAATACATCTTTTGGCAGTCAGGAATAATGTTTTAAAGCAAAAGTTTAAGTGCAACCCACATTATAATTACTTGAAAATCTGTTAATAAATTCTTAGGAAGAATTTTATAAAAGAAAACCTTGACATCAAAAATACATTTTATGCTTCTCAAAATTATTTGTTTGTTAAAAACTTGTTAAAAAGTGAATCAAAGACAGTTAGAGCTAGGCAGAGAGAGAAATTTACTGAGAATACAAGTGTCATCATTCTAGGTCAGCGGTCGCATTAAAATATGTCATTTGCTGAAAAAAACCCCAAACATTTACATATTATTCAAAATGCTTTCCATAGTACCTGGTCTACTGCATTTCCTTTAGGATTTATAGGAACATTCCCACAGTAAGATGGTAAAAGGATGCTAAAAATGATTTTGAAAATTTTTACAGCATCCTAACAAAAACAGATCAAAGGAAAGAAGAGATCCCCTGTGTTGTCCATTTGGAATAATTCACTGGCTACTGTACATTCATTCAGTACTCTTTTTCACATTGCAAGAGTAGAATAAAATGAAAAATGCTTAGTAAAACTGAAAGAGCTCTTGCAAAGCTTTTTTTCATATCAATGTCACATTAAAGTAGCAAGCATTACAATATTTTACTGACAGATACAAATACAGCATGATGGAAAATGTACCACCCAAGTGCCAGATAATGATTTGTAGCACAACTTCTGCTCTAACTTGTTTGTCATCGGAAAAAAAAAAAAAAAAAAACTGCCCCCGGTCTCCCCTACTGTTCTGAAATCAGCACCGCTCTGAATTTCACTGTTTGGTTGAAGCATTAACTGCACCGTCTCCCCTGAGACGACACCGTGCCATCCACCGCTGAAGATAATGAATTCTGTTTACACCGATACTGTTGACATTGTGACGTCATCTCCATTACGAATGCAGCAAGAGGCTGAAATAAGAAGTAATCTGCAAGTTTATGCGCTTCACGTGTATCTTCATTATGCATGTGTTTTAACCTGTCAAGACTCCCTGTGAGTTGCTGGGGTTTTTTTTGGACGGCTGTTGTTGTGTTACTATAATGACGTTTGGTTAAGTTGGGAAAGTTGCTTCTGGCATTTTGTGTATGAGCGAAAAAATAAGAGGTAAAAGTGTGAGAAAAAGAAACAAAGAGTCGGAAACAAAAAGAGTGTGTGTGTGTGTGTGTGTGTGTGTGTGTGTGTATACAGAGTGCATGCCAGCTATTTATCTTGAGGTCTGACTGGTGTCCGGTGTGGAGTGACAGCATTGTAGTGAGAATTCAGGCAGTGAAAGAAAACTACAAGGATACTGTTGTTTTATGCTGTAAAGTACATAGGGAGAGGATGTTAAATGTTAACAGTAGTGCCTCTCTCAGCTGTATCCTGTTTAAAATTATATTTTACAATGCATCTCTGGCTGGGATTATATCAGGTCAGGTTGAAAGTTACCTCAAAAGTCTAGTGAGCAATGCAGTACAAAAAGGTTTTACATTGTTGTTTTTCTGAATTTCTGCTTTGCAGTGCATTATTATAAAAAAAATAATAAAAAAAATACGTAAATAAGAAAAAAAAATCAATAAATCAAGCAATTGGGCAATGAAAAACATTAATAATACTTATAAATAAATAAATATCATATCATATTATTCTACTAATATTATGTTATTTATTTTGCTTTGTAGTTCATTATCATAAAATAAAATAAACAAAACAAAAGAATATTATATATATATATATATATATATATATATATATATATATATATATATATATACACACACACACACACACACATATAATTCATTTAAATATATATACACAATTTACTGTATGTATATACACACACACACACAGCTTTACTAATTTGGGTAATTAAAGTTGTTTTTAGTCATTTTGCTATGTTTTTGTCCTGCATTTATATTAGATTTATTTTTATATATATTATGTCTACATTGTTTTATTTACAGTTTTATTATTTTTTTTATATAAAAAAAATAAAAAAAATAATATTTTGTTAATATTTTTCATTTTAGTTTGTTTTAGTTTACTATAATAATCCTGTTTATAATATTATTATAGCAATAGTTTGTTTGTTTGTTTATTAATTTACTTTTAGCTTTGCAGTTCATTAATGTAAAATATATAATTGGATGAATGAATGAACATCTTTGACAAATACGTCACAACTCACCATTTTTAGAAACTGTGCATTTTGTCCTTTGTTTAACTAAATTATTAGAGTTACTTTAAGACTGATTAGTTGATGGATCGGTCAGACAACCTTCTGAATAGCTGCTTTTGAAAACACAGCTTTGCACATGCCTAGTTGCTCCTGAGTGGTGCACTATGGGTAATTACCTGTCTGTAGGAAGGGGTTCTGCTCTTAGGCTTGTTGCTGTTGTTGCTCTTGAGGTGGTAACAGAAGCGTAAAGCTGCCAGGTCCTTCATTATGGAGGTAAGCGCCTCTTCATCATCTGGAAGAAACAAACAAGAAACAAAGTTTGTGCTAGGGTCTTCTGGGTGTTTTTGCACAATGCTATGCAGTTGCCAAGGTGTCTCTGGTCTGTTTTTAGCATGATGGTGTTTTTTTGCTGGTTCACCTGTGTTGTAGTTTTTGTTTACTGGTCCATGTCAAAACAGTCTATCCTCAAGCTAAATGATATTGTGGTCTCTAGACTCAGGTTCTTCCTTAAAGGGATAGTTCACCCAAAAATGAAAATTGTGTCATTAATTACTCACCCTCATGTTGTTCCAAACCCGTAAGACCTTCGTTCATATTCAGAACACAAATTAAGATATTTGTGATTAAATCTGAGAGCTTTCTGACCTTGCATAGACAGCAAGGGTTCTACCATGGTCAAGGCACAGAAAGGTAGTAAGGACATCATTAAAATAGTCCATGTGACATCAGTGGTTCAACCATAATGTTATGCGCAAAGAAAACAAAAATAGTGACATTATTCAACAATTTCTTCTCTTCCACATCAGTCTTGTGTTCCGAAGATAAACGAAGGTCTTAAAGGTTTGGAACGACACGAGGGTGAGTAATTAATGACAGAATTTTCATTTTAGGGGTGAACTATCCCTTCAAGTGTACTGTAAATCTAAGAATTTTTTTCAAATGACTAAGTACAAACAAAAATATTGATGCTTGCCTTAGCACTAATATATGAGGTAAATAGACTGTTGCTTGATTAGATTCACTAACAATTCACAAAATCTACTTAACACCATGTTCACGAGTTCTAGGAAAGTTGAAATCATCTATTTTAGAGCCAAGTGCAAATGAGGTGTCTTTCACACACTCATCTCAAGCAGCTCTTGTATTTTGAACGACCATAATAGAAAGGTCCTTTTTGGATCATATTCTCATTCATATCTCTCATTTCATTTTAATACCAAGGTGTCATTCAAAACAGCAGAACGGCACTCGATGTTCACAAACTGGCCCACTGTTTCCTTTTGAGATTCTATTGGGGGGGTTTCCATCACTGCATGCACACCCCCGACATATTTCCATAATAGTGCTGATGAGTTCCTCTTTCTGTAGTGCGGCCAATGATGTAAACCAACAGAGAGAGAGAGAGAGAGAGAGAGAGAGAGAGAGAGAGAGAGCACACAGGGACGGACACGTGGCTAGACACAAGAGATCACTTTATATTAGCACTAAAGGTCTGGTCCCATTGATGGGCTTGTTCTGCTCCGATGCATTAAACTCTCAGCATGACAAGCGTAGAGTTAGTGTGAGAGAGAATTTTAATAATGCAACATACACTAAACAAGATTACAGCAAGTCTGAGCTTCAAAGAGGCACTCAACTGAAAAAAGCACTGAATCAACCAAGAAATTTAGAAAACAAAGAGGTTTTGTTTTAACATGCCCTTTGCAAAGCGAAAGCTAACAGGCTTTTTTTTCTCTCTAACAATTAATGGGAAACTTTCATTACAGTATGTCAGGAAAAAAAGCCCTCAATGCTTTATCAGAAGGACACGGGAAGGTTTTGGAAAGAATGAACTGAAGCAGCTCATGTGTGTCTTGAATTCATAACGGGATCATATGAAGAACGACTACAGCAAGAAAAACACAAGAATATGAACACCAGCGGCAGCCTGAGAAACGTTAAATTAGTCCACAAACTCAGCCATCATCGAAAGGGAAATGGGGAGCAATCATGCAAATGAGCATGTCAGACATTAACATATCAAGGGGCCCTAATGGGGCCAATTAAGCGTGTCTTGTAATTACAGTCTGAGTGGAAGGTCATTCACCTCTGCTATCATGGGGAGGAGATAGTGGGAAAGAGAAACGAGCTCTTGTTAATCTCAGGTGCCTATGTGCCAATTTATTTGCTCTATTTATCCACAGATCTTAGAAATGAAGCCATTTTTGAGACACTTTTAAATTTGGTAAGTCCGTTTGCATTCATTCTACAATATGATGATGAGTGAATGCTGAATGTGCCTTTTCTTTGAATTAGTCATTACCTACACTGGTTTTAAGGACCATTCACACCATGAACTATAATAGTAACTACATTAGCGTCCACACCAATGCACAAAGTTCTGTTAATTATTAGCGCTGGGCAACGATTAATTGCGATTAATCGCATCCAAAATAAAAGTTGTTGTGTACATTATATATATGTGTGTGTACTGTGTATATGTATTATATAAATACACACACATGCATGTATATATTTAAGAAAAATGTTATGTTTATATATTAAATATGTTTATATATAATATAAATTATATTAATATAAATATATACATGTAAATATTTTCAAAATATTTACTGCATGTGTGTGTCTTTATATATACATAATAAACATACACAGTACACATACATATATTATATAAACAAAAACTTTTATTTTGGATGCGATTAATCGCGATTAATCGTTGCCCAGCATTATTCATTATATGTCTGTCACTTTGAACTCTCAAACTCTTTAGAGCAGGATGGATTCTGATTGGTTGGAAAAAATCTTTCGGAAAGTGATTCCAACAATATTGTTCCCCTGTGTCGTTAACATTATTGTGGACTCTGCTGGGGGTTTTTTTTCTTCTTTTTTATTTAAAAAGATTTTTAACACTATATCTTTACAGGCTTTAACTCTACGCACATCATGTCATTCTTAATCATAGTAATTGATCTTTATTAAAAAGGTGCTAGTCTCAACTAGTCTCACAAAGGTTGTATTTGCAGCCCATTTTGCTGGAATAATGTGACATTTCCAACTGAAACAGGATATTTAATGAGAAAAAAAAATGGACTTTTTAAATGTGGGTGTTTTACACCATAATGCAGTCAGACTGAATGTGAGTTTGTTAAAGAGATTTTTGCATCCAAAAAAGGAAATTCTGTCATTTAATCACACATTTACTGAAACAACATTCTTTTTCTGCTGACATCACTTAGTCTATGCGGGCTACTGGATAATGATAACCAATAGTCAAATTGCTGCTGTATAGTCATTGGTTTAAATGGATAGTTCACCCAAAAATTTAACTTGTCATCATTTACTCACATTACTCAAGTTGTTCCAAATCTGTATGAGCTTCTTTCTTCTGTTGAACATGAAAGAAGATATTTTGAAGAATGTGGGTAACTAAACAGCTTCTGGTCACCACTGACTTCTATTAGTATTTTTAGTACCACATGATTTCCATTAGTATTGTTTCCATAACATGGAAGTCAATGGGGACCAACAACTGTTTGGTTATACCCATATAAGTTTCATTTTTTGGTGAACTATACATTTAAACTAATGACTATACAGCAGCTATTTGACTATTATGCCATGGTCTGTCTGAATACTCGATTCTGATTGGCTGGCAGGTGTTGATTAAATTCGTTTAACTGCACAGGTACTTCCAAGTCAGTTTAATCACCGTTCCATATTAATGCGCTGCTTTAATAGATGCACAATAACCAACAAGCATCACTCACACACACACACACTACACAAGGGGAGAGTATGAGTTCGAAGATCGCAGATTGTGCTGCACACATACATGAACTTCTTGTCAACACCTCTCTGCGATTTTTATTAATAAAATAGCCTAGATACTAGATCGCTACATTATATTCCTCTGCAACGATGGTAAAATGGCTGTTTTTTAAGTAACTGTTTGTAGAGAGAGACGCGTGCAGACGCAGGTAACAACTGTCATCTCTCTCTCTCTCTCTCGATCGATAATTAATTGAAATACATGCTATAATTCATTCAAATAAATGTGATGATTGTGATCTTACCGCACTATTTCATCTCTGTGTCTGATCTGAAGCGGCAGAATGCTGAGCCAAGGAGCCTTAACTGACGAAAATAACCGTCATTTTTATCGTTCCGGTCAAATATTGCAGCGCAAATATTATTAACATCTTTAATATGTGAATGCTGGCAAATGACCATGGCATAAACGGGATAATCAACGGCTAGCTGTGCATTAAACGATCTGAATGCACTTCGCGGAGGCAACCACCCTCCGCTGCGCGTCGGGTGGTTCTTCGCCTCCACGTCGTGCATTCAAATCGTTTAATGCACAGCTAGCCGTTGATTATCCCTTACTTAGTTAACATTATCCAATACACCACATAGTGATTTCAGCAGAAAAAGAATGTTGAATGAAAAAGAAAAAGGATTCATTGATTTATAAAGACATTGTGAAATGTTTAATTTTAACGTTTTGAGTGGCAAACAGACAGAAAAACAGCACACGAGTTCTTTGGACCACTTCTATGATACTTTAATGGCCCTTTTTTTTTAAAATCATTTTTGGAGCTATTTATGTATAGTGCATTAAGAACAGCACTGAACATTTTTATTTCTGGCCAAACTATTCCATTAAACAAGCTAACAACATTATTACCGGCTGGTGCTGGACCCAGATTTCAAGCAGTAAGGGTGGGTCATGTGCAGCAAATGACAGTGGTGTATTTGAGGGGTTTTATTGCATCCCAGGGGAGGCAGAGGGGCATTGTGGGGCAGAGTGCTGGGCGAGACAGAGGCAACGCTGCTGAGGCAGATGGAGTCTGGGGGCGATCTTTGATTCTGACACCAGCGCAAGTCTCACTCCGCAGCTGTTCTTACACAGTGGCATCCACCATTAGACAGGGTTCAGAAAGGGTTCACAACACACACACCCTTTCTTTCTCCATTTGACCCCATTTCTATTTTAATATTGCCACACTAAAGTGCTTCAGCTTCTGCAAAACAACCTCAGAAAAATACTTTTTCAGAAGCTATTGATCTTGAAACACTGATGGGGAATTCACTAAACAGTTGTGCCACTTTTGCATGCAACATTACAATGTTTTACCCAGAATACAATTTAAGGTAACACTTTGCAATAAGGTTCCATTTGTTAACATTGAAAAATGAAAAATAATTCAAAAGCATTTATACATTACTTAGTAATGTAACTATATTTTAACATTATTTAATGAACAAACAATGAATAATTGTATTTTTAATAACTAATATTAACAAAAATTAATAAATACTGTAACTATCTATCTATCTATCTATATATATATATATATATATATATATATATATATATATATATATATAAAAATGAAAATGTGAATTTATAACAAATGCATCAAAGAATTTAGATGAAATGTAATGAGTTGCATGATATTTCTTTTTTTTATTTGTCTACTTCCTAAAGCAACACAATCAATGGCACATTCAAGACGTGTAATTCATTATTAGTGAATTTGCCCCAAAATAATCCCACAATTTAACCCAAAGAGCCACTGTAGCACCTCTACCGACCCCTGTTAGTCATGAGAGAGTGCTGCCTTCAACTTCTCTGCCCACTGAGCACCTGGAGAAGTGTCTTCAGTCAATATCTGCAGTGGTTAGAAACACTAAGTCATGCGTAAATGTCAAACCCTCAGTGGCATAATACACAACGGCATGCTTACTTCATTAAGTACACGGAAGAGTGATATGCTAGCCGCTAGGGGTGGGCGATATAGCCTTAAAATTATATCATGATATTTCAAGGATAATTGCGATAATGATATTTATGACGATATACAAAAAAATATGGAACAACGTTTTATTGGTGATTGCAGCTGGCAGGCACCAGCATTTATAAGTGGAAACACAATGAAGGGCATTTTCATTCATTGATGACAGACTACCTAATTCGAAGTGTAAATCTGTGGTCATAAGGTGGCAGAAGCAGCATTATTAAATGTTAAATGAATGAAATTGACATTCATGGAATAAATTATTATTTTTAAACATTGTACACTAATACAAAACAACCATTTAAAAAATACTAATTTAACACTGAACATTTTTTAACATTCTAGCAGACATTATACGAACAAAGCACAATTTAACTTAAAATTAATAAGTTAGTAAATTAATATTTTGAGGCCATTTTTGAGACCCCCTTCTTGAATCAGGCATGCAAATAAATGCCTTGCTGAGCAGAAGGGAATTCTTTTAAAACATTAGAAAATATTACAGATCCCAATTTGAACACTATGTGTGAACGTTATAATAAATGTATTAATAGAGCTGTTGTAATTATTATCATTATTATTGTCTAACTTTTTAATTTTATTTAACAGAACAACAGTAAAATTACAATACTAACATTTATGAATGTTGGAGCTTTTATTTTGACGGAAACCCGCAGGAAGTCCTCAGTGCTTCTTT